>JAXIVD010001504.1:45540-83040 GCA_036785275.1 Cancer borealis | reverse complement strand
AAAAAAAAAAAATGACGACGTGCACCTTCAGACTAGACCTTCCCCATAAACTATCGATCATTCCAATAGGTTTCGTCTTGGTCTTCCTTCCCTCCCTCTCTTCTTCACTCCTCCTCCTCCTCCTCCTCCTCTTTTTCTTTTTTGCCCCTTTCCCCGTCTGCCTCTCTTCCATGTCTGAGTATCCCTTCCTCCTCCCTCCTCTTCCTCCTCCTCCTCCCCTCCTCCTCCTCCTCCTCTTCCTCTTCCTCCTCTTCCCTAGCCGTGACGCGATGTGGACGGTCACGGATGAGTTAATATTGAGATGTTACTCTTGATTTATGATGTGGAAGCGAGAAATAGTATATAGTTTATGTCCTGCGTCTGTGTCATTAGTTTAGGTATAGCGGAATAGTTTTGTTTCCATATTTCATTATGATTTTTATTGATTTATTTTGTCATTCTCTACTTGTTTTTATTATATTTTTTTTATCGCAGTGGGTATGTGATTTTTTTTTTTTTTTTATAATTATTTTTGTTATCGTATTGTGTTTTGTTTTGTGTTGATATTTACTTGTGTTTCATTTGATTTTGTATTGTCTTTTTTTTTTTTTTTATAGCAATTCAAGGGTAACAGGCTGGTTATAATAGTCAGACATCACAAAAAACACACGAAAAAACTTCAACACTATTATATAAACCTCCAACGATACTGATAGTGATGATGGTGATAGTGGTGATGATAGTGCATGGTCCTGTCTGTTTTAGCAGTATAAAAAAAATTAGAAAGAAACAGATACTAAGTAAGTTCTAACAAGGAGCAATTTCAGTGTTGGCAGATAGTTATTATCCATTAAGGTATAAAGGACACACACTCGTATACAGAACACTCAAGCCAGACAGGGCCAGGCGCTTCTACTGACTAATTAATACCACCAGTTGGAAGGTGTAAAAGAAGTCTGTAAATAATCAATGATCGTCAATAATTTAGAGCCGCAAGTTGAGGAGCCGTGAGGTGGCCATTCATTAAAGAACAAGGTAATTAGTGACCACAGAATAATTAATGAGGAGGAGCTATCAGAGGGGAGGGATGCGTCAGGGAGGGGAATAGACGTTTTGGGGGAATGGGAGATGTCAGTCTTTTTTTTTTCTCCAAACTTTTTTTAATTTTTTTTAATTTTAGACAGTCAATGTGAACGTGTGTGTGTTTATGGGTTGAAGAATACGTGTGTGTGTGTGTGTGTGTGTGTGTGTGTGTGTGTGTGTGTGTGTGTGTGTGTGTGTGTGTGTGTGTGTGTGCGTGTGTGTATGTTGTCCGTAACTCAATTCAGAAGTTCATTTTATCGAGAGTTTGAAAAGTTTGTGCTCTTTACTGGAATGTGGAAAATTTATGAAGCATCTAGTTTTTTTTTTCTTCTTCTTCTTCATCTTCTTCATCATCTTCTTCTTCTTCATCTTCTTCATCATCTTCTTCTTCTTCTTCTTCTTGATCTTCTTCTTCTTTTTCTTCTTCTTCTGGTCGACATGAAGGTACATAAGATCGTTTTACACACGTTTCAATCTTTCTTTCTTTTCTTACTTTTATCTTTGCTTTCACTAAATTCCTACTTCCTTGACGCTTCTTTCTTCGGTTAACAATAATTATATTTAACCACATTCTTCTTCTTCTTCTTCGAGAGAGAGAGAGAGAGGGAGAGAGAGAGAGAGAGAGAGAGAGAGAGAGAGAGAGAGAGAGAGAGAGAGAGAGAGAGAGAGAGAGATTAAACAAGTCCACAGCGTCGGGTCACCCTTTCCTCGAAGCTGACTCATCTCTCCCTTAATGTTCGGAAGCTGCTGGTAATTTGGTCCAGAAGGAGAGAGAAGAAGAGAGGACGTCTTCCACTCCCTCTTCCTCCTCCTCCTCCTCCTCCTCCTCCTCCTCCTCCTCCTCCTCCTCCTCCTCCTCCTCCTCCTCCTCCTCCTCTGTTGTAAGCTGAAGTCGCCACGTTTCGAGTCATTAGCTAACCACGAGGCTGGTGTGCAAACAAGGACTGGGTGGTGTTTGTTGTGCTAGGTCCTTAAGGCTCCACTTGTGTTGACTTAGAAATTGTCGTTTAGCTTCACATTAACCTCCTCTTCCTCGTCTTCTTCCTCGTCTTCTTCTCTTTATCCTATTTTGCTTCTTCTTCTGTTACATTTTTGTCGTTAGTTTTTTTTCTATCTCAAAATTTTCTAAAACATCTTCTTGTGTGATTTTCTTTCTTGTTTTATTTTCTGTTTCATCTTTCTTATATTTTTTTTCTTCCCCCTTTTTGAAGTTTCTTTTCGTCGTCCTATTTTTATCTTTATTTTTTTTTATATACTGCTTTTCACTCACTTTGTTCAGCCCTTTTTATGAGGTTTACTTACTCGTACGCTTGTTTGTACACACACACACACACACACACACACACACACACACACACACACACACACACACACACACACACACACACACACACTTTTTTTTCTCTCCCTCTATTTCAATCTGTTCCTTCCTTTCCCATCCTTACTTACTAACCTCATTTCCTCTCATCTCAGCATCATCATCATCATCATCATCAGGCTTTTCTTTCCCAGATGTACCAATATCCAACACTTAAAACATGTCACATAATATCGAAATACATAAGAAAAGAAATAATAATGCATCGCACGGCTCTGATGTTGCCTTCCAGATTCTGATGAAATGTCACACGATAATTGCTCCTGCCTTTTATTTTTTCTCGCTGCGTAAAGGTCGACATAATTATCTTGACCTCAAGCCCAGCGCACACCGAGTAGAAGCCGTTGAGAATCACAATTATGTTGATTATCCGCCGGCCAGTGATGTGGAGGCGGGCGGAGTCAGGGTTAGGAAGGGGAGGGGATGGATGAGAGAGAGAGAGAGAGAGAGAGAGAGAGAGAGAGAGAGAGAGAGAGAGAGAGAGAGAGAGAGAGAGAGAGAGAGAGAGACGGGAGACGGGAGACGGGAGACACGACGCTTTCAAATCATGGCCACAAAATTCCCAATCACATATAATTACAGTACTGTTAAGCCTTTCCCGCGCCTGATGGGGGTTAGCGGCATGGTGTTGCGTGGTGGTGTGGTGGCAGCATCGAGACAGAGTAAAGAAATACACACGTGCATCACACATAACACATCTGCGAGCACATGTAAATCACTCTCACTCACATAAAGTGTTGCAACATATCCTCTCCGTCACTGTGTTTTCTCTATTCATGGTGTAGCCTCGAGTTTTGCTTTTGTTCTTTTTCCTTCACGTCTCCGTTGTGGTGTCGAGCCCCTGACCTCACCCCCATCACCCCTTCCCCCCCTCACCCCCTTCCTCCACCTCCAATGCCTTCGTCAGCGCTGTGAAACAAATGCCGTTTGATTGTTTCCTTAACTAGCTGGGCCTTGCGGTCTGAGGAGGGAATTAGGGGCATGAGAAAGGTGTCGGATTCTATGTACTTCCCGACCATTGATCGTCAATTGTTCCCGCCGCAGGCTCTCGCAGCTCACAGTTCTCACCCTAATGGCCTCTTTACGCACGGACCGTCAGGGAAATGAATTAGAGAGAAAATCACCTTGTGTGCTGAAGCAATTTCGAGCGCTAGGTAGGCACTTTAATGACGGCAAGAGGCAATTAGCTGGAGGCATTAATCAAAAGGTAGTAAAGTGGTTTGCCGCGACAACCCTCGTCCTCGCTGCGTCGGGGATGAGGCAGCGAAGTGACACACAAGAGGTTCCTCGTCGCTCTCTCCTCGTCTGTGTCTCCGGGTTCGTGGACGAGGCGATGGTGATGGTGATGGTGATAGTTCTCTTCCCCTTCACGTTTCTTCCCTTCCTCCATCCCCCTTCCCCTTCCCCTTCCCTCGCGTCTTCTTTGAAAGTCTATTGCGTTGAACATTATTCCGTAGCAGTAATGTTTAACGAGCATCTCCTCTTGAAATCCCAGGAGACTATGATGTTCTTTTGAGAGAGAGAGAGAGAGAGAGAGAGAGAGAGAGAGAGAGAGAGAGAGAGAGAGAGAGAGAGAGAGAGAGAGAGAGAGAGAGAGAGAGAGAGAGAGAGAGAGTAACTGATAAGCTTTGAGAATGATCTGTCTCTTGATGTGATGCTCTTGTTATCTTCGTCTTTCCAATAAGATGACCGCCTCTTAGGGGTGTCCAGTCGCTCTCTTTAAGTAGCAGCAATTTTTCTTCGTCTGAACGAGTACGTGGAGAGGAGGAAGGTAATCAACGTAGGGAAGGAGACGTAAGAAAGACGCAAACTTAAACAGAAACAGGAGAACGAAGAATGAGGAGAAGGAGAAAGGAAGGAGAAGCGATCTTTACAAGTCCAGTAAAGCCTTCATGCCACGTCAAGGCTTGAAGGGTACTGAGGCGAGGAATATGAAATAACTAAAAGACTTTCTAAGGAGGGAGTTCTATGCCGGATAATTAAGTCCACTCCCTGGTATCAGACAAGCAGGAAATGGACATAAAAACAGTCTTCTACTCAGCTGGACGCTAATTCTGCCGTCCGCTCACTTGAAGGTTACCTTGTCAATGAGAGACACTAATTGGTAAACTTGCCTTCCTTGCTAAATATTTCCGCAGCCGATACTTAGTGAGCGACCTTTATATATTTCATGCTAGACCCTCCCCTCGCTCTCCCCTTCTCTTACTCCCTCCCTCCCTCTCTCTCTCTCTCTCTCTCTCTCTCTCCCTCCCTTGCCTTCCCTTCCCTCCCTCCCTCCCCTTTTCTCTGCACTGATTAATCCCAGAGTTTGTTACAATTGTTAGCTCGGCTTCAAGCGTGTTAAACTCACTTCACACACTGGATGGAAGGAGAACCACCAAAGGTTACTCAAGGGTCAAGTGGGAATCTGCGTTGGTGGGATATTTTAAGCTCCTGCCAGCATCATATTCACTTTTATAATGGGCGGCTCACCACGTCCTAATGTCGCCCAAGAGATAAACTTGCCTTTCAGTGAGTAGTTGATGTCGAGGATGTCCATTATGAGCACTTACACCGACTCTTACGTAAGCAAATAGATGCAAAGAGCTAGAATTGGTCCAAATTAGTGGTGATTAGAAGCTCTATGGCTGCCCGTGTGTCCTTGCCTTGAGGTGTTGCAGAATGGTATTTTTTTTCTTTCTTTTTTTTCGTTCTCTTTTTTTTCATCATCTTCAGTGGCAGCATCGCGTCGCAGGTCCTGCCCGCATACCATCGCCCTGAATCATGCCGTCATCTTACCCAAGTCTGCAATTATCGAATCATTCCACTGTATTACCACCAACTTCACAATTGGTCTAATCCTATGTCACCACCACCACCACTACCACCACCCCCACCACTACCACCTCCACCACCACCACCACCACTACCACTACCACCACTACCACCCCCTCAAACTCCTCCACCATAACTACCACATTGAAACGCGGTCATCGACACTGCAACACACACACACACACACACACACACACACACACACACACACACACACACACACACACACACACACACACACACACACCTCCTCCCCCCACCCTACGCCCACTGTACCAGCATAAGGGGACATGGTTGGCCCCTCGCCCCGTCACGCCCTCATTTCTCATAGTTGTGAGGTGGGTGCGGGTCCTCCCGGTCTGATCTCATTACCACTCATTAGGCGAGATTACTGACTGCCCGTCCACCCCTGCTGATACCGCCTGCTGCCCCCCCCTCATCCCCTCACCCCCTCATCCCCTCACACTCCTCCTCCTGCTTGTTTTGTTATTGGTTTTATAATGTTATCCTTCTTTCTTCTTCTCCCCTTGCTTTTGAGATTATTCTTTCTCCTCCTCCTCCTCCTCCTCCTCCTCTTCCTTCATATCCTCATTCTCGTCCTCCTCCTCATCCTCTTCTTTGTGTGATCATACACAGTTATTTATATCTTGCTTTTTTTCTTGTCACTGCTGCGTATCATTCTTCTCTCTTTTCTATTCAGCATCATCATCACCATCATCATCATTACTGTCATCATCATCATCACTACGTAGATAACTTGCATCCTGTTTAGCACTCGATCCTCCTTCTCCTCGGCCATCGCAACCTTTCACATTAACCTAATCATCATTCTGGATTTTATCGTAATTATGCTTCGCTGGTTACTCTTATCATTAGTTTCTGTTGTCATAACGCTACCCCGTCCTGTTGTTGTTGTTGCTTGGCGGTGAGCGGGCGAGCGGGCAGCGGCGGCCACCACGGATGTCCTGTTATTGTCCCTGACCACCAAGGACTTGCCTATTTCACACCTCTCGGGCGCCTCGCTTACCAATGCTTCGTTCTGTGACTTGCTGACTTGCTGACTGGCTTCTCCTTGCCTTGCCTCGCCTTGCCTTGCCTTGCCTCGCCTTGCCTCGCCTTACCTTGCCTTGCCTCGCCTTGCCTCGCCTTGCCTTGCCTTGCCTTGCCTTGCCTTGCCTTGCCTCGCCTTGCCTTGCCTTGCCTTGCCTTGCCTTGCCTTGCCTTGCCTTGCCTTGCCGCCCACACACACATGCTGTAACAGGCGATAAAAAACCATGAAATTGCCCTCATAGCACGCGCGTCTGCCTCCTCTTCCCCTCCTTTCGTGACTACCCTACTATAGTTCTTGCCTCCTCCTCCTCCTCCTCCTCCTCCTCCTCCACCTCCTCCTTCTCCTCCTCCTCCTCCTCCTCCTCCTCCCCCTCCTCCCCCTACCCCCTTCCTCCTCCATCCCACTACTAAACAAATCTGACCCTCTCGACCCCACGGCTGCCATCACCAGCGGCAGCAGAAACGGTAGACTCCTCCTCCTCCTCCTCCTCCTCCTCCTCCTCTTCCTCCTTCTCTTTTCCTCTTTCTCTGGTCATTACATATTTTTCTCCTGTATTATTATTTTGTATTCCTAATGTATCTTCCTATTTTCTCTCCTTCTTCCTTCTTATTAATTCTTTATTTTTACATGTTTTTTTTTTCTTCGTTCTTTCCCTGTTCTCTTTCATCATGATATCCACTTTTCCTCATCTTCCTTTTCCAAATCCGCTTTCATTTCATTACTATTACTTCCAATCCTCCTATTCCTCCTCCTCTTCTTCTTCTTCTTCTTCCTCTTCCTCCTCCTTTCCTCCACACTGAGACCCTAAAGACTTTATACCTCCCTTCTCTCTCCCCTTCCCTCCCTACCTTCTCTTGTCCTCCCTCCCTTTCTTTCTCTCCTTTCCTTTTCTCCTTCTTCTCTCCTCTCTTCCTCTACTCTTGACAACTCCTTATCTCCAGCAACCAGAAAGAAGCTTCAGCCACTAATTTAGACTCGGGGCCCAAGTCCTTCCAGCGATTAAACCCACCAAGGACATATTACTTAATATCCTCATGATTACAATTGCCCAAATCGTCCGTGGTGGCGCCGGTCCGCTCCTTCCCTCCCTCCCTCCTGTCCTCTCTCTCCCTCCTGTCCTCTCTCTACCTCCCAGACTCCCTCTCCACTCTCCTATCTGTGAGTGGTGCCCCCTTTCGCCTACTGCTTTTGGCTGTTGTCGCGTTTCATTCTGTATTCTTAAATTTTTCGCTTGGTGTGCAATGGCTAGTGAGCGGGCGAGACACTGTGTCTGGGCCGCGGGATAACGCTGCTTGTAGAGTCTCTTGTTTATGTTATTATCCCTGTACCTGATCCTCTTGGTGACGAGGGGGACGTATCTTCCTCCTCCTCCCCCTCCCCCTCCCCCTCCTCCTCCTCCTCCTCCTTCTCCTCCTTCTCCTCCTCCTCCTCCTCCTCCTCCTCCTCCTCCTCCTCCTCCTCCTCCTCTTCCTTCTCCTCCTCCTCCTCCTCCTCCACCACTACCCAGCTGATTCTGTCGGGTAATTGGAGTGATACTCGAAACTGGGTGCTTGAGACTGTACCTTATGTTGTATTAGAGGGAAGTTGAGGACTCTTTGTTGGGTTACTGTGTGGCCTTGATTGGTGCTGCAGCGAGGCAGTCACAGCAATGGGAGTACTGAATGTAGAGGAAGAACTTATAAAAGAAAACAAAGAAAGGAATTAACAGTATACAGTATGATACGCTCAACTGCCTTGCCTTCTTCGTATTGATTTCATACAGTCATCTAAACTTATCGTTGGAAATGCGTTTAAGGAGAATTGGTGTTTCTTTCTTGACATGCTGAGGGAAGGCTTTGAGAGGTGAGGTTTATATGGTTTCCTGGAGTGCTTCAGTTTTCTTGCAGGATAAAGGGAAGCGTTTGTAGGGTTCAAGGCCGTGAGTGATGAGCGATGAGGGGTGAGAAGGGGTGTTCCAGTGAGGACTTAGGGCGGGGTGAACGCGTTCCTAAGGCCTCTCCTCCTTCTGTTGGTGTTATTGGAGAACCTCGCAACAGCAGCATTGACTTTATCTAACTGCTGCGTCGACAAACTTTTCACAACACGCTTACAAGGCTGTGAACCCGTTGCCAGGCCGCGTTATGTGCGTGATAATGAGGTAGAAATGTAACTTATATAAATCTTGTTCATTTAGACAATCTCAGTGGCGTCTTTGGAGGAGGTTTGTTCCCCTTTTCGTGGCTGTTATTTATAGTCAGCGGGGTTTGGAGACGCCTTTGTGGTCCCCCGATTGTCCGTGACGGGTTGATGAGCGTCCCTGTGGCCGCCCCTCGCGTTGCGCCACCCACCAGCCTCTCCGCCACGCCCGCCACTCGCACCCAACAACATAAACGTTTACAACATTGAAGCTTCTGTGTCACCCCGTCTGGCGCCGCTATTCAGTCCTTGTTCTCAGTTATCTGCACCCGTGAGAGGTCAACCCAAGTGCTCTTCATTCTTCCTTTAAGTGATGAGTTTTGCACGTGATAACAACAGGCGTCTCTCAGCTTAGTGTTGCCTCAAGCCTGTGTGTGCCTTCCGTGTGTCCATTGTTTCGATTCAAATTAATGCCAATTAATTAACGCGATCCTTGTTGCACGTAAGAATGCTCACATACTCACTGTCTCTGTCACATTATGGCTGCGATGTGCTCTGTGGCTCATAGACTCAACTTAGAATTTAAAAAAAAATAGCATCTTCTTATCCTTATTAATCTTTATTTATCTTTCTATCTTTATCTTGTGTAACTTAGCCAGGTGTTAAGAGTTTTACCTTCGATCAGGGCGGGCACGTTTCCTTGTGTGGCGGGACTTGCAGCCGGTGAATCCTTAGAGCAGTGGGCGGTAATCCTCCTAATTGCTAATCCTCCTCTGAGTAGTGCATATTAGCACATAAGGGGAAGACATTTACGACAAACCCCTACCTGGAACCCTTACTGAGTTTGATGAGGCCAAAGCTAATACCAGGAAGCCCTGCAAGCACTAGGAAGAATACGTCATTGTTTCATGTGTTTTCCGATGTTCAGTTTTTTTCAGAACGTTTCACTCTCATTCGGTGATGTGCGTTTGTATTGGTGCACAGCATACTGGCCCGCGGCTTGGGTTGACTTCTTGTATATTGTTTATTTGGCTTTCTCTTTTATTTGTTATGTGTGTATGGCGAGGCAAACAAACTTTCTCTTCTATTAGGAATTCGTTGGATGAAAGGATAAGTTTAGGAGCCGCGTCGTGTGTTGTGTGGTGGTGTAGGTGGCGGTGTCGGGGCCTTAATGAGCGTGGATGGGTCCGTGCCGCGGTAAGGCTCTAAGCTGGCTCGCGTAATGTCATTTAGGTCATTAGCCGGTGCAGGAAGTGACCAGAAGCCATTCGGTCAGGGTTCGCCCCTCAGTTGGTTTGTGAGAGTCGGTGGTGTAGGGCGTGAGGGTGGCCGCACAACCACCACCTTCACGCATTGCCACCCGAGGGAGGGAGAGCTGTGATTGTACTTGTTTTCAAGGTGGCAGGACGTTCTTGCGATTCGTGTGTTGTTGGTAGTTGACGTTAAGTGGTGACATGCTCCTCTCCGTCTTCGTCGACGTCAAACGCTATTAATTGAAAGGAACAGTGACTCCCTGACTTAGGTGGTCCGAGTTTTGTGTGTGAAGTGTGTGGCGAGTGTTGGTGACGTGATCATTCCTGGGGCAGGGTCGGCGCCATGAGAGTTAAGACTGTCTCTCGCCGTTATCTCCAAGGTAGTACCTCCGCTGCCTTGTGCTGTTTTATTTTCCTTGTCTAGTGTTTGTAACTCACATCGAGGACAAGGCCATGACAAGGCCTCGCACCTTTTATAGTCTTGTGTCTCGCGTCTTTAGTGAGATGTGATGTGATCGTGATGGGAACAAAAAAAAGTAGTGAGAATCAATTCATTGAGAAGCAAAAGCATCTTAGATTAATGTTCTTTTTTTCTGTCTTTCCAGAAGAGACGAAAGAAGAAACTCCAGGTCGCACCCCGGACCAGGTGCACGCCTGCCCGTGCTGCCACTTCACCTGTGACTCCGAGACAGCATTGCAACAGCACGTGGCTGGGGAGCATGGCGGGGAGAAGAAAGCGGGTCTGAGGTGCCCGTTGTGCGAGGAAGCTTGCCTGGACATGGCTGCCCTCGAGAAACACGCCATGAACATCCACTCCGCCAATCCTGAAGGCTTACAGCGACTCATGCTGCTTGTGAAGCTCAGTGATGCTTCAAGCAAAGCCGCCGACGAAGAGGACGAACAACAACCGAATCAGAGTGAACAGAATCAGAGGGTGCAGGATTCGATGAATCAGCGGCAGGCAATCAAGCAGGAAGAGAGCCATACGTCGTCAAGTGGTGCAGGTAAGCGAGTTGATGAGCGGGGCGCGAGCCGGGAGCAGGAGGAGTGTGGCATGTGTGGGCTGGCCTGTTCCTCCATCGACGAGCTAGTGACTCATCAGATTTCTGTGGGTCACACCCCCATCGCTGAAACCCCACGCGGTCCTGGTTACTTATGCTGGAAAAAAGGCTGCAACCAGTATTTTCCCTCAGCCCAAGCGCTGCATAGTCACTTCCGTGAGATCCACGGGGCCACCCCTCAGCCCTCAGTGGCTGTATCTGAGCGCCACGTATACAAGTACCGCTGCCAGCAATGTTCACTAGCGTTTAAGACAGTAGAGAAGCTGCATCTGCACGCTCAGTATCATGCCATCCGGGACGCTACCAAGTGTTTGCTGTGTCACCGAAACTTTCGTTCACTGGCGGCACTGCAGAAGCACGTCATCTCTGATCATCCTGAGTTGACAGCTATAGAGAGACAGCAGTTTCAGGCGTCCATTGTGGGGGCACCTGTGGGGGCAGGTGCGGGGCCAGTTCTTGACCCCAACACCACTGCGCTGCTCCGCCGGGAGTCCAACAAGGGAGACGAGATTGAGGAGGTAGCGCGGACGGAGGAAGTGACCCTCCCACCGCAGCAGCAGGCCATCGAAGATTACCTCAACTCGGACACGATGGCGCTGGACAACTACTGCGACCCGGCAAGACGCTACAAGTGTCACCGATGCCGCGTGGCCTTCACCAGGCAAAGCTACCTCACTGCACACCAAAAGACGTTGCTTCACCGCCGCGGTGAGAAACTTACTTATCCAATGGAGAAATACCTTGACCCCAACAGACCTTATAAATGTGATGTCTGTAAAGAGTCCTTCACGCAGAAAAATATTTTATTGGTGCATTATAATTCTGTAAGTCATTTGCACAAGCTTAAAAAAGCAATGCAAGATAAAGAGACCAAAGTATCATATAGTAATAATATCCAGACCCAGTCTGAAGCGAGTAGCACTGAGGAGAGAACCCTCCCCCAGGGGGACGGCCAAGCCTGTCCCTCTCGGAGCACCTCTGTTAGTGAGGAGGAGGAACGCAACAAGCCGTTCAGGTGTCACGTGTGTCGAGTAGCATATTCCCAACAGTCCACCCTTGATATCCACCTCCGCTCTGTGCTACATCAGACCCGCTCTGCCCGTCTCTCAGAGTTACTTCCCTCCACCACGCACCTTGATTCACAACGCCCACTTGCTGATCAGCATCCCCCTCCCACCTCCACCCCCCAACCCTCATCCACCCCTCAGCAAGACACACACACCTCCCGCTCTCCCTCTAACTCCCAAAGCACACTCCTTGCGTCCCATCAGCAGTGTGTTTCTCCCTCCGGTAGTGGCGGTGGCGTCCAGGGAAGCTGCGGACGCTGTGGTTGCGTATGGAACACAATGGAGCAGGCTGCACAGCATGCATTGCTGTGCAGCCTTCTACCCCCCAATATTAACTTCCTGTCACAAGTCAGCAACAATAACAGTAGCAACATAAGTCCGTCAGCTGCCCTGGACGCCACCTGGGCTGCATTCTGTGGCGCCTCCCTCCTGCTCCCGACTCAGCCCCACGATCGTTCTCTCTCTCCATCTGAATGTTCCATAGAATCTCTCTCTACCTCTAGAGTCACTATACCTTTCAGAAAGTCTTCACGCCTACACAAGCACTTATTAGAGAGCTTTGGCTTTGATCTAGTTGTTCACCATATTGAAAATCAACAACCTTGTCCTTCAAAAGACCCTGATGAAGGGACTTCTGAGGACCCTAAAAACAAACCCAATTATTGTTTACCTGAATTAAGTAAATCTAAATGTCCTCAATGTTTTAAAAAATTTTCTAGTGTATGGGTTTTAAAAGCCCACTTAGAAGAAATTCACCAGTCTAATGTACCTTTTGATATACTTAAGAAATTCTCTGATGAGTACCGTAAAGAGTACAACACTAGTCGGCACTGCTCTAGCAGCGATCCCTCTGCTCTTACAGATGAGGAGCGAGGCCGGGACGCGGAGGTCGTCCAGGGGGGAGAGAAGGGGACTTCAGATGAGAGAGAGAAAGAGGCAGAGTCAGGCAGCAGGAACGACGCCGCAGCCACGCCCACCTCTCGCGCCACGCCCACACCTGGTGCCACGCCTACCTCCACCGCCTCCATCTCCTCTGCTGCTGATCACCAGGGTATGAATGTGCCGCCTCAAATGGCTGAGATGGCGGCTGCACTGAATGCTTTGACTGCAGCACAAATGCAACAAATGCAGTTCAATCCCATGATGATGGCAGGTCTGGGGCTGGCGGCGGGGCTGCCCCTGCAACTCAACCCTTTAGCAGCAATGAACCTCCACCCGCCGTTGGCCCCCATGCTGCCCCCGCACATGTTCGACCCCATGGCCTTGGCCTCCATGCAGCAGCAACAGGGCCCACCAACCTCAGTGCCCACCTCCATGGCTAATGAACCTCTGTTTCTCAAGCAGCAACAACATCAAATGTTTCAGCAGCAGCAGCAACAACAACAACAACAACAGGCAGCTGCGGCTGCAGCTGCTGCAGCTGCTGCCGCTGCTGCTGCCCAGCAGAAGAGAGCCAGAACGAGAATTACAGATGACCAGCTGAAGATTCTGCGTGGCCACTTTGACATCAACAACTCCCCCTCGGAGGAGCAGATCAACGAGATGGCCAAGCAGAGCGGGTTGCCTCCCAAGGTGATCAAGCACTGGTTCCGCAACACACTCTTCAAGGAGCGACAACGCAGCAAAGACTCGCCATATAACTTTAGCATCCCGCCGTCCACCACGCTTAACCTGGAGGAGTACGAAAAGACAGGTGAGGCCAAGGTGATGCCGCTCAACCCGGAAGAGGCTCGCGAGATAGTAGCAATGAACAGCTCGCGAGAGGAGAGAGCTGCGGAGCACACGCCCAAGGAAGACCCGGCCCCTGACCGCATCACAGCCGTGTCCCCGCACAACAAAGTTCCTAGTCTTAATCAAGACAATAGCCGAGTACAAGAAAAGAATGGGGAAGGCTTAGGTGGGTCAACGGATCTTGCTAACCAACAGCACCTCCATCCACAGCAGCTCCCAGCGCCGCCACAACAGTCGGAGCAGCAACAGCTGGACCACAAACTCCTGCTGCCCCCGCACCATCACCAGCAGCAGCAGCAGCAACCGCCGCAGGTGAGCAGTGGACCTCAGTTGGTATCTTCGGCGTCGTCATCCCCCCTGGGGTTGACGGCGTCCTCATCATTCTCGGGTCTCACCTCTCCGCAGCCGTCATTGTCGCTCACCTCACTCATTACCTCTCAATTCGAGACCAATCCCATGCTGGCCCACAAGCTGCCTCACACACCACCCACAGTTCCTAGTTCTGGCCTTATTCCCCCGAGCTCAGGTGTGAGTCCCACGCCGCCCCATCTGTCCTTTCCAACGACGCCGCTCTCCAACCCTCATACACCTACTTCTTCCTCCTCCGGGTCAGGCAAGCGAGCCAACCGCACCCGCTTCACCGACTACCAAATCAAGGTGCTACAAGAGTTCTTTGAGAACAACGCGTATCCCAAGGACGACGATCTAGAGTACTTGTCCAAGCTGCTCAACCTTTCCCCGCGCGTCATTGTTGTGTGGTTTCAAAACGCACGCCAGAAGGCACGCAAGGTGTATGAGAATCAGCCGCCCATCGACCCCAATGATGAAGGCGCGGGAAGGTTTACGCGCACGCCCGGCCTCAACTACCAGTGTAAGAAGTGCTTGCTTGTCTTCCAGAGGTACTATGAGTTGATTAGACACCAAAAGACTCATTGCTTTAAGGAAGAAGATGCAAAGCGCTCTGCTCAGGCCCAAGCAGCGGCGGCCCAAGCGGCAGCTCTCTATAATGATGAAAACTCTAACCACTCCAGCATCACTGACTCGTCCCAGCAGTCAGGTGGACTAGACAACAAAACCACGGAGAGCACCTTACAGTGTGATAAGTGCAGTCTGGTATTCAACAGGTTCGAGCAGTGGCGTGAACACCAAATTGTTCACCTCATGAACCCTGCTTTGTTTTTAAACAAGGGTGCTGAGTCTCCCTTCACCAGCCTACAGCAACAACAGCAGCAATCACAGCCATCTCAGCAGCAGCACCTGACGTCCACTCCTGTCTCTCAACCTCAACCCAGTCCCCTGCTTCCCCCAGCCTCTCCCCTCAAACGTAAGGCTGAGGAGAGTGAAGACGAAAGGGAAAGTATGACAGGGACGACTGAGGGTCAGAGGGACAAACGGCTGCGCACCACCATCCTGCCGGAGCAGCTGGACTACCTCTACCAGAAGTACCAGATGGAGGCCAACCCTTCCAGGAAGATGCTTGAGACCATCGCTCAGGAGGTGGGTCTCAAGAAGAGGGTCGTCCAAGTCTGGTTCCAGAATACTCGCGCGAGAGAAAGAAAAGGTCAGTTTAGAGCTCATGCACAAGTGATAAACAAAAAATGTCCTTTCTGTCCTGCTATCTTTAAAGTCAAGTCAGCTCTTGAGTCGCACCTTTCCACTAAGCACGCGGATCAGTACTCTAAGGGAGATGTGGACATTGATGCACTGCCTGATGTAGAAGACTCTGGTGTTGGGAACTTCGGCCTCTCTTCAACTCCTTCTGCAACTCCAACCTCTCAAGTGATACACTCTTCTCTCTTCTCCTCCTCAGAAGTTCCGGAAGACTCGATAGCCATGTACCACGAGGAGGCAATGCGGCGTTACCTGAATGATGTCACCTTGTCCTCAGACGGTACCCGGCGGGAAGGTGAGAGTCCACTTGATCTAAGTAAGCCTTTAGACTTGGTGCGGCCTTTGGGGTTTGACTCATCTCTCTTGGAAACAAGTAACGAGCACATTGATTACCATTCAGATGAAGACAGTTATCACCTGGATATTTCTGAACATGATGAGGGAGAATTGGGACTAAACTCTCACGAGAGTAATCCTACTTCGCCAGCGTCCTCCACTACCAGCTCGGCCAACAAGCTGCCCGGGCAACATCATGGCACACCCAGCAAGCGATTCCGCACCCAGATGTCTGCCATCCAAGTTAAGATCATGAAAAGTGTGTTCCAGGATTACAAAACACCGACCATGGCTGAGTGTGAGTTACTGGGGCGGGAGATAGGGCTGATCAAGCGGGTAGTGCAGGTGTGGTTCCAGAACGCGCGGGCGAAGGAAAAGAAAGCCAAGCTGGCGCTGCAGAAGATGCTTGGTACAGAGCCCGAGGGTCCAAAGCCCCCGGAGGAGTGCAAAGTGTGTAATTTTAAGTACAGTCATAAGTACTCTATTCAGGACCATTTGTTTACTCGCTCACATATCGAAAACATGAAAATGTTTCTAGAAAAAGTGAAGGAAGAGAGCGACGCGGCAGGCATGAACACCAGCCTCAGTTCCATGTCAGTCGACGTTGACCGGCCGCCTGCGTCCATGACGCCCGCGGCTGGCCTGGCGCACCAGCTGCAGATGGCACAACATCTAATGGCGCTTGGGTCCCCGCCCTCTGCCGTCTGTGGTGCTGCCGGCGAAGACAAGAAGGGCGGCCCTGGCGGCAGCAGTACCGACGACCTGAGTCGCCTGCAGCTGCTACAGCAGATGTACCAGCAGATGGGTCTCGGGGGGCTGCAGGGGGCGCCGCACCCACTCCTTCAGCACGCCATGATGGCCGGCGCCGGTGAGTAGCGGTCCCCCTCCCTCCCACTACTGTCCGCACCCGCTGCCCGTCCCGCCCGCACACCACCCAGCGCCGCCCGCACGTTACCCCGCCCTACCCCGCTCCTCCCGGCCACGCCTGTCAGGGGACCACTACTCCTACACTGCTCACGCTCACTGCGCCCCCCCCTCCCCAGGCTCGGCCATGCTGGCCCGCCGTTAATATCATTGGGCCCGGCTGGCTAGCGAGGAGCAGCAGCAGCAGCAGACCCGAGGCAGGCCTGGCCGGGGCGAGCGTCAGTGTAGTTGGCCCTGTCACGCTTTATCCTCCCTGGCAGCGTCACGCTTGTCGGTGTTGCTGCTGCTGGACCATCCTGTGTTCCATCTCGCTTATACGGACCCGCCTGTAATCCCCCGTGTATGTCTCAAGCCCAAGCCCAGGTCGCGGGGGTAACACGGACGTGGTGTACGTGTCCCTGGAGAGACGAGTCTGTTGCTTAATGTGTGTTGGTTGATGTTTAACTGATGGCAATTTTTGCAAAGTTACGAAAGTTCCGGATATCAGGCCTTACTCTGAGTCTGAGGCCTTACAAGCTTCACTAGAGCTGGTTTTATGTACTGTTTGTGTAATCCTCTAGAACAGCGCCACGTTGGTAGATAATAGAGTCTAAAACCTACTAATGGTGAAACACTACAATACCTCGCATCAAAGCATATGAATTGAGTGTACCCTAAAGTTAAAAAAAGGATTACTCGCGCACCAGATTAATGCTGTATACTAACTTACTAGATAATGTTCCTACCACTTTTTATGCTAATCACGTGATGAATGTTTCAAAAAAGCATAATTATTATTTTCAATAATATTAGCGTTATGACGAAGCCCAAAACAATCAGTAGCAGATTTCTAAGCCTACAAAAAAACTTGTTTACTATTACATTTGATTATCATATAACTGTAAAACTGAATAGCTTTTACATTAGTTCTGCTTATAGAAATGGTATCTAGGCTTTAGCGTGCAAACCCTCACCTTTCCCCTCCCCCCCCTCCTCTCACACACTAACCTCACTACGTGCGACCCGGATTCTCAGCTGCCGCTCACTGGGCTCTTCTCACCTTTTTTTAATCAAATTCACGATACCCTAAAAATTCACTGATATTGAATACAAGTACAAGAGAGTTTCCGACTCCACCTCACCTCGTCCCTCGTGCGGTAGCGAGACTCCGGGCCCGTAGTCAACCCTCTCTGTATCTACCACAAGCAGCAGGTTCCTGAGATAACCACGAGTGATTCATACAAAACTTGACCATAGATTCCTCATCAGTCTTCCACAGCCAACCGACCCAACTGAAGGTATTAAGTAAAAACTACTGTTCAAAGTTAATCTCCTGATTGACAACCGCTCACAGTACCGACCCTGGAGACTGCCCGGTGGCAGTCCAGCATGTCAGCTGCCCAGCCACAACAGCCTCTTTGCCAGAAAACTGAGAGGAAGACCACAACACACTACATCCTTGATCCCACACCATTTGTAAGATTAGACAAGCTACGGCGAGAGCGTTCGGTGTCTCCCATGCAATGTATGTATAATGTACATTAATCCAAGGGAAGTAATAACTGTCAAATGTAACGTTATATACCACTGGGTTGTAGTGTTTGTAAACTCATAATGAGTTTGACAACTTTTTTCCCCCTTTGGGAGCTAAGTGATCTTTGCAATGCTTCGCAAAATGGCTTTAAAGGACCGTCACGCTCAGAGCCTCAAATCATCCACCACTCGATGTTCAGGAGACAAAGGATGGTGACGTCACTTGGCTGGACCAGAACGAACACTACAACCCGGCCTCATAAAACCCCCATACTCTACCTCGCACATATTTTGCCGAACGAAGCAAGTAGCTGGTGAGGGCGGAGCTGTGCCGCCCCTGGTTCTTCCCCGAGCACCTTCTGACGGTGTGTCGGGTGAGGCCGGGCTGGCGCAGGTCTCCCTGGCCGATGCAACAAGATGACAATGACGTGGAACTGGCGAGGCTGAACCGCTTGTCGCCGCCCGCCCAGAGAAAGCTTGTGGGTGGTGTTGGCTAGAGAAATGCCTCCACCTTGGGCTGACTGACGAAGGTGCGGGTGAAGGATGGCGGTTCAGTGTCGCCAGTTTGACTTCATTAATTGTATGTGTAAGTGTGTTTGTATGTTTGTAATTTTCCTGCGTCTATCACACAGTTCCTTCCAGCTACGACTGGCCTTGTACCAGAGGGTCGTGTCTGTTGCGGAACGACTCGCTAATTTAATTGTTGTCCCTTGTAGACCACATTGATATCAGTCTGACAACACCGGGTGACACCTTGACTTTTTTCTGATAGGTAGATATAACAGCACAGTGTCCGAAGCTGCCGAAATCCCTGTGTTATCAGCCCTCACACGGAGATGGCCCAAGTCCCGGTCCTGCCCCCGACTCACCGGTGTCCGCCATAGTTTACTTTGTCATATCACTTGTCTGCGGTTCAGAACCGACGTGTGGATTGTTTGGTGCTTGAGAACTATGACGTAAGGAATCCATAAATGACACAGCTTGGAGACAAGCGCTTTCGGCAGCTTCGGACACGGTGAATTCAGCATCAGCAGTGATTGGTCAGTTCCGGTGGTCCTGCCCGGCTGAAGGGCGCGGCAGGTCCTCGGGGTGGCCAGGCACAGGGCACCAGTATCTCAGTAAGACACATTTATTACTTTTTTTTCTGTTGGAATAGCAACAAGTTATCATGTTTGTTATGCCTTGCCGGAGCGTGAGGCACTAAGAGTACTGTGGTAACCTTTCATTTCCTTGTTAAGATCAACTATTGTGTTGGGTCGATCATTATTTTCCCAGACTCAAGTTGACCAATACTTTGTCTTGAAACGGTTCCTCGCTTTTATTTGGAAATTATTTATATAACTGAAATGAATCGCAAAGTTCCTATTTGAATGTGAATATTTGAAATACTATTAGTAATGATATAATAATAGTAATAATAACTGCTCGTACAGCTAGGGCGCCTGTGGATCTCGCAATGGTGGTGACTGTCTTGATATTACCGTGTATGTGAGTGTTCCTTATATTTTTACATTAATAATAATTGTTGTAATCATTTTATGGACCACATCGGTATGACCCTGTCCACTCTAGGTGATGATGGTGTTGCTGATCTTCGGTATTTATCTGGCCTCTCTTTTGTACATAGTGGTTGGGGCGATCTGCCGTCCCGCCGTGTTACGTTGTACATTATTATCATTATAATTATTATTATTATAATTATTATAGTTATTATTTTCATGAACACGAGTTTATAAGCTAAGTCTTAAATTTAAATGTCTGTTGTGCTTATTGTACAGCCTATCCAGCCTACCCGGTCAAAGAGGCCTTTTATGTTGTATATTATTTTAGTTTCCTCTGTCATTTTAATTCTTCCTTTGTATATTCCTTCATATATCATTTAGTTGAAGAGAGGCAGTTGTGTTTTGTTGTATATTATTGAGTTAGAGCCGTTCTGATTATTTCCTGTACGTATGTGGGAAATTAGTGATAATAAATCTCAGAAATGAAATCCACAAGTCTTTTATGAATCTTCTGATAAGTTAAGTTGAAGTGAGGAGCGGGCGGAGCATGCTGACCCTCTACTGGGCGCCCAATGCTAAGTTATGTTGAGTTACTTTATTCTTATTTGCTGTAGTAATATTTTTTTTCTTTTTTTGTCAAGTAAGAGGACGATTTAGTTAATCTCAAAATTTAAGTTACGTTTTAAACTACAATGGTCAGCGTACACAATAGGCTGATGACACACACCGCGCCGCCAAGACCACACAGAGTCACAGCGGCGCGGCGGCAGAGATGGAGGCGTGGGGACGGGCGTGTTATAAAATTGTTGTGGTTACCGATTACCAGCGTGCTTCTCTGAGATGGGCGTGTGCGTGTATGTGTGTGTGTGTGTGTGTGTGTGTGTGTGTGTGTGTGTGTGTGTGTGTGTGTGTGTGTGTGTGTGTGTGGTGTTGCTCGTCACTTACATTACATATTGTTACATTATGTATGCATTGCCTTTCTGTTATCCGTAAATCTTGAATCATAATAATAATATCATCATCATCAGTAAAACATAATTTGATGTACACACACACGCACATACACACACGCACACGCATACACGCAAAAAAAAAAGAAGGAAAAACGTTACATACAGAAAAGCACGCCGTTTACGACCATACATTCAATCACCATACGACATAAACCACCCAGTCTGCGCCCGACGCCTCCGTGCCTACTCATAAGAAGCACACTCAACTCAACCATTGAAAATAATAAAAACAAATAATAATAATAAAACTCGTAACAAACCAAGTAACCGATAGATAACATACTTAAAGAGAGATACATATGGCCTTAGGTAAGATATATCAAAACCACTAAGATATATAGTAATGTAAATGTATCTGAAACTTTATACGCCCGCCATCCCAGCTCACCCATCCCACCTGACACGTGATGAAAGCGAGAGCCAAGCTTAGGAGACCTGCTACCCGGGCTTTCAGATTCAGACCCTCGTGTGGCCTTGTGTCAGAGTACGGCCAGATCTTTGCCTCAGAGAACTATTGAAACTTTGACTCTATTAACGAACAACACATTATGATAACTTCCCTATACAGCTTCAGCCTGATTACCCCTTTGTTAATGTTAATGTTATAATGACCAGTGTTAATTCACGTGTCCTTGCCCTCCCCCCCAAACACCCCCTCAAATCCCCCTCAAGCTGAATGATTGCCTGGACTATAGTACTATTGAGTTAAATATATATATTTTTATATCTTTTTGGACGTTTTTTGGTTAGTTATTAGTGGAAAGATAAGTAGTTGTGTTAAGTGTCGTGCATGAGTAGTAAGTGTCCGTAAGTGTACGTACTTGGTGTCCGTGTTAGCTGTGATGGTCCTTGCTGCTGCCTGCCTGCCCTTCTTCCCCTCACATGCGCCTGCCAGCTGCCAGTACAAGAGGTAAGTGACTTGTTTTTTTTATAATTTCTTTACTTTTTTTATTATGTTTACAGATGACGCCGTACACATATAACTCCTCCAGCTTACAAGGACGAGGGGTTGATGTGGGAGTGAAGTGGGAGGGAGGAAGGGAAAAAAAATGGATGGAAATTAAATGATTGGCAAGGGAGAGAGGCAGGGAGGGTAGAGGGATGATGTGAGGAGGTAGGGGGGAACTTAACTATCCGGAGGTAGAGGAACGAAACATTTTGAGCTCAAATTCGAAGCTTCAATCACTCCGAAAGATTCATTATTCCGTGAGTGACGAAAATAAACGAAAAATCCGGTCTATCTTTTTTTTATATAAACTAAATTTATGCACGCGTAATTTTCTTAGATTCCGCTGCGTGATTCTCAAAATAAACAACCGGCGACTCCAGTAATAAGAGTAACTTTTTAAACGTCCCAGATTAAGCCAGCCAGACAAACAGAGCCATAAGGAAGGAGAGGGAAAATTGCTTGTCCTCATCTCCCTTCCCCTTCCTTCCCCACTCACCGAGAGTAATTGAAAGCTGGAATATTTCGCGCATAAAACTGAAGGGAACGGAGGAGGCAGCGCGATCCACTAATGAGATAAAATTCAAGTCCAGCAGTGCGAGGGTCCTGTCTACCGCAGGGACCTCGCCCAATCTTCCCGGGAACTCCTCCAGCAATACCACGGCTAAATAGTGTTAAATCTCCCTCATTCTCCGCCCTTATTTTTCCCTCTTGCTCCTCCTTCTCCTTCTCCTGTTTCTCTCACTCCTCCTCCTCCTCCTCCTCTTTCCCCCTCAGCATCTCTTGGTCCAGAGAGCGAGGTTCGTATTAAAGAAATCTGATTGTAAATGAAATTGGTCGAGACAGATCTGTACGCATTACTAAAACATGGAAAGTAATCTTGTTTCAACGGAGGCGTAACTCAATCTACACTCTGCCTCGGACCTGGACACGGGGAAGGAAATTGCTGCCCGAGATTTGCTGCTCAGAGAAATGTATTGGTTACTTCCCTTTTGCCTGAACTTAACATTGGCCTGTTAAATGCGTCCCTTCCTCCCTCCCCTTCTCCTCTTCCCTTCCCTTCCCTTCCCTTCCCATGTTTTGGTCGTCGGTCGATGCTGGCACGAGAAACGAAGGCAAGAGTTTGTTCGTAGAGTCTCATCGGTGTTCATTTGTTTATTTACTTAGACGGGAAGTGTTTTATGGTTCTCTTAGACCTAAAAGTATACTCGTCTTGGAGACTTTATTCACAGGGTGTGTACTCAAGGGGTGGAGTTTAGTGTAGTGACGTCAGGGAAGCAAACCAGTGACTCCTCGGTGTGGGAAGGGCGTCGTGTATCCTCGTTGTTGTTGATGATGTTGATGTTAATGGTGACAGTGGTAGTGGTAGTAGTAGTAGTAGTAGTGGTAGTGGTTGTAGTGACAAGCTCTATGCCCGCCCTCACTATCGAGTTAATTAAAGGGTGGTGGGTTGGGGTGTGAGGGAGGCAGGCAGAGGGTCGGAGAAAATTAATCTCTTGGTGTCATTTCCGGTCCTGCTCTACACCCGTAACGAGGTTTTGGTGCACATCGCGCAGCGCACTCATGGGATAACTGTAAAGCTGTCCACTGTTGTAGGCGTTAACGTGGCCCCTCCCTCCTTCCTCCTCCCTTCCTCTCCCTCCTCCTCCTCTTCATCTTCGTTTTCTCCTTCACTTCCTCCTCCTCCTCCTCCTTCTCCTCCTCCTCCTCCTCCTCCTCCTCCTCCACTCCCTACCGTCTGCCACTGCTTTAGCCTCCCTGCAGGTCCACCGCAGGCCGCCCTCCCTCCCCCCTGCTCTCTCTCTCTCTCTCTCTCTCTCTCTCTCTCTCTCTCTCTCTCTCTCTCTCTCTCTCTCTCTCTCTCTCTCTCTCTCTCTCTCTCTCTCTCTCTCTCTCTCTCTCTCGTGTTCTCCTTATCTTCCCTTGTCCCTCCCTCCCTGCTGCTCTCTCCTCACGTTCTCTTCCTTTTAAAGAGCACAGTGGTGAGGTTTTGCTTGAGAATACTGAATAAGTAATGTAATACATACACGTATTATTACCCTTACCGTGCCGGACAGCGCGAGCCAAGAGTCACAAGGTTTCGTTAAGAAGCTTCAGATAGCAACAAGCCCCGCCCCTGCTGTTCTAGCCTTCCCGAACGAAACTTAAAAAGAATGTACGATACCTTCTGAATATTCAGCAATTACTAAGCGCACGGTTCTCGGAAAACCAGGTTAGTGGCCGACAGGTAAAAAATTTTAATCCCAAAAAAGTCGACTGATATTCTTTCCCTCATCAGATATGTCTGATGATATTTGCGACGGAAATTAAGTACCAGCAAGCATAGAGGAAAGTATAGCTGTCTGCCGCGTGAACCCACAGTTATGACGGAGGTTACATTGTTGAGTGCTGACCCGCCCTTCTTCCCCTTCATCCTCCCCTCACTCACCCCTCACCCTATCCTCACCCTCCCCTCACCCATGCCTCGCTGGCTGCTGAGATGGCACCCCAGATACCGTCAAACATATACAAACGCACACTGGATTCACCCGGCGGATCAAAAGTGATTGACACCCGGAGAACTGACGTAACATATTAATTTGGTAACGCGTGTCTGCCCGTGTGTCTGTCTGTCTGTTTGTCTCAAGAACATGGCTACACGGGTTTTATTTACTTATTTTTTTCGTTGCTCTTGCTACGTGTAGTGGAATTTATGTTTTTTTACGTCGCTTCATATATGTGTAATCTTGGACACGTCAAATACTACTTTAATTTTCACTACTACTGTACTATCATTATTGCGACTACTATTACTACTACTTACTCCACTATCACTATTGCTACAAAAACAATGGATCATAAGATAAAACCCAACTTGTTATTCGCTCAACACACTCCGCAGAATTTACAGCTTTTTGGCTTAATCAAATCCACAAGTTAAGGAGTTAGTAGCATGTTTAGTTTGGTGTTCCGTGACTCAACTTTCCAAGGAACTGATAGCAATGAGACTCCCTTCCACGTTATCATAATTACTGGCATTAAGTTAGGCAAACATAACACATAAGAAATATAATGAATATCCAAGTGAATTAAACACACACACACACACACACACACACACACACACACACACACACACACACACACACACACACACACACACACAGACAAGGAAAATGTTTGTATGTACAGTACTGCAGACTTATTTTCTTTGTTTCTCAATTAAGGGACAGAAAAAAGAATGACAAGTCCTCCCATTTAATAAGAAGACTTAGTTAGCTTCAGGCTCCTACGATGATGCCATTCCCTTCCCTTCCCCTCAAACGCACGCACTTCAAGGCCACACAACACCGCAGGGAAAGGGAGAAAAAAAAAAGAGTAACCCCTCCACGGCGGCCTATTTGCCTATAACAGTGTAGAGAAGTAACCTTTTCCCTCCATCTGGCAATGTTTAACGAAGACAAACTCTACACACTACACGGTCTATTATCTTTGTTCCGGTAACTCTTCCCGTTCCTCCTCACGTTGCCTGTACGGGAAGGAAAGTGATACAAAAACAAAACACCAGGAGGAGTCAGTCTCATTTCTGCTCCTTACATTATTACAGTAATTTGGTCCAGAAGGCAAAATTTACGTTGAAAAGAAGACTATGTTGATTTTGTGTGATAAGGAACCAGCGCGTCACAACGGTTGGTTATATGAAGACTGTTTTATATTCGCGTCACTTCCACCTCCCTCGCTGCCCCTCGCCAAATAGTCGCTAATGTGTGCGTCTGTTGGGTGAATCTCGGCCTCTCGCAGCTTATCAATTGGGTGGCCTCGCGGGGAGATGATCGAGGGCGTTCTGGAGGAGAGGAAAAAGTCAACAGGATGAGTGTGGAGTGACTCAAACGGATCAATATTTTTTTAATTTTTTTTCTAATTACGGATTCTGTCGATTTAATAGTTCTCGGTATTATGTTCCGTGTGTTCTTCTTTTTTTCTATATCGTTTTGGGTGATTTTAATATCGCTGATTTGTTACTAGTCATTTTTATACTCTCTTTTTATTTCGCTTTAAGTGATGTATCTATTCGTTTAAAACTATATATCATGTGTATGTTTAATCATAGATGCGTCTTCATACGTACATTCATAGGAGTTAAAATTACTTCCAAGTGAAACAACAAGAAACGTTCCTGGGTATTGACAGTAACTCTCCCGGAGACGACTTGGAAATAAGAGCGAAAAAGGCAATGTTTGGCAAGGTCTCGGAAGCTGGTTGGCAGATGTATTCAGGTCCACTTTGGTCATTCATAAGTACACACGGAAGGTTACTCGCTGGACTTTCTCGGCCGGATGAATTCATACTAATCTGACCCGCCCATGAAACTTTTATAGACTTTCTTTTTGATCCGCTTGGCATCTTTGATCAAGTTAATTTGCATAGTGGCCAGTGTGTGTTGGGGGAGGAGGAGGAGGAGTAAGAGGGTTAGGAGGGGAAGGAGTAGTGAGGGGAAGGTTAGGGGAGTGGAAAAATGATAACAGTGTTAGTCTACATGTTCTAAACTGGGGATTAGTGTTGATAAGGAGGAATTCCTGTTCGTTCCCCCCCAGGTTTGTGTTCTTGGAGTTCACGGGAATCGACGAGGCTGACGTGTAGTTGTTATTCTCGGTGTTGTGGCGGACGAGTCAAATATTCCTTTGGCTCAACTTTGATGAGGAAAAGTAGGGTTGTATTTTCGTTTAGCTCGACCACTCTATTATTTTTCTTCCACCGTTTTTCTTGAATCGATACCTTATAATAATCTAATCAACCACCGCACCATGGATTTTTTTTTTCTTTTTTCCTCGCAGTAGAGGTTAACAGCTACTGTCCATCATTGTTATTTGGAGGAGGGAGAGGAAGGGGAGAGGGGGAAGAAAGGAAGGTAAAGGCAAGTAGTTATATGAAGTCGAGTTGTATTAACACACAACACTGACTTAGAGGAGGCGATAGTAAAGACACGAGGAACTCAAAACTGAAAGCCTCGTGTAATAGAATATACATAAGGTTGGTGTGTGAGGTGGCGTGGCGTGGCTGCCGCTCAGGTCACGACACGAGTCCAGTCCACACGCCCTAAGCCACCACTACCACCACCACCACCACCATCACTACCTTGCTCTTCCCTTCCAATCCCACCATCACCACACCTCATCACACCTGTCCATATACCTATTAGTGCATCACGAATGACATAAAAGGTAAAATTGAGAAGAGAATATGAGAATCCCTTGAATGGTGTCTAGTGAAGGTGTATTTAAAGGTCAGTGGCAAGGTTATTTTAGGGATTTAAAGGTCCTGTCCAACCCAGCAGCAGCGGCGTCTCACCTGTGTGCAGCTGGACGTGCCGCTGCTCACCTGGGTAACGGAGCGGCGGGGCTCGTGGGTCTCAGGTTACAGTCTCGAAAGGAAAAGTTATTACCTGAAGGTTGGAACAGATTTACAGTGTTTTTTTTCCGGGCTCTGAAAATATTTATACACATACTAATGGTTATAATTGTATATTGGAAAACACCGTGTATCTAGTTGTGAATTAAGTGGTAATAATGTTGTATAATGTGTGTATCTGTGTGCGTGTTAGCTGTGATATGTTTAGTGATATTGGCAAGACGATAGATGCCACGCCGCGGTTATTGACGCTACTGCCGCTAATCCACAGCAAGCAAGGCGCCCTGGCTGCCAAGTATTTTGATTAATACGTCACTCTTCCGTCCATTAAGGCAACTAATTGTAACTTTTAGCCGACAAAATCCTATCGGTCTTGGGTACAAAGGGAAAAAAAACAAGACGATGATGAAAAGAAATGTGGATATACGAGTACAGTGTTGATCTAAGTCAGGAAAATCCAGATTTTATGGCCACAAATGGTTCCACAGTTCATCAGGTTTCTTAATGACGCTTTCCAGTTGTTACTACTACTACTACTACTACTACTACTACTACTACTACTACTACTACTACTACTGCTACTACTACTACTACTACTACTACTACTACTACTACTGTGGGCTATGCGTCTTGGTCTTCCTGCACAGAACCGTCTCACGCAAACCTCCACCGCGCAACTATACCTCCGTCTCCTCCTCCTCCTCCTCCTCCGCCGCCGCCGCCCGTCTCAACACACCGCTGTTTTCCGAGCCTTGTGTGAGTCTCGCTGGCTAGGTGGTGTTTGCGTTCAGTTCACGTAATATTAAGCGATGATTTATGGGGTGGGTCTGTGATTTAGTGGGTGGGTCTCATGGATTTTTGGGTGTGCTGTGTGCTTTGGGAATGGCGAAGCTGCCCGACTAGCTTATGCATTCAGGTTAAACTGCTATTTTATCAAGTTATTTTTTTGCCTTTTTATCCGCGCGACTGACGGAAAATGAGATGAAAGCTTATTATTGAGGCCTTGCACGAAACTGACTAGCAGGAGGAGTAAATACAGGAGGGCGACATACCAACACGAACGGAAGGAAGGAATGAACGAAAGGTATAGAGAAAATATATGATAAACAGAAACGAAGACAGTAAGAGAACAAATAAACCAACAATCACAACACTTTACGACAAAACGAGAAGTGACATCACCACCTAAACAAACACACACACAAACACACTGACACAACAACACCAACAACAACAAGTCAAATCGAGTAGCGAACCAAACATTTACAAACAAGGCAAACAAACAAACAAACAAATAAATAAACAAAACAAATAGGGGAGGGTTATATTAACAACACAAAACATGCCTCAAACAGTAAACAAAACAAAAACAAAATCAAACACACACAAAACACAGAATTTCACAAACAAGTTAAACCAAACAAGTAAACAAACAAAACAAGGGGGAAGGGGAGGGAAAACAAGCATAAACAAGCATAAACAAGCACAAACAAGCATAAACAAGCCTTGGTTGGCCACATAAACCAAATATTATATTATAACCTTGCTGCACTGGGGGGAAGGAGGACGTGGAGGAGGAGGGGGGCGAGAAGGGGGTCGGAGGGGAAGGGGGGTCGGCCAGATGGCGGCCCGAGTGAGAAAAATGGCGTCTTTGGACTGATGGCTAGCCCTCATTAAACCCACAGCCCGTCAGTTTAAATAATGGGTCCCCATGAAAACGGCCCAGCGGGGGGAAGACTTTGGGGGGCGGAGGAGGATGAGGAGGAGGAGGAGGAGGAGGAGAGAGGGAGATGATGTATGTGCCGGGGGGGGTGGGCAAGGAACGAGAAAGGAAGGAGGACGAAGAGGAGGTAGAAATGGAGGAGAAGGAGGAGAGAGGAGGAGGAGGAGGCAAAGGAAGTCACTCCGGGAGAGATTTGGTTATGTGGATCCTAATGGGAAAGATTAGGAGGAGATAGGAGTATAGGGGACGGAGGAGGAGGAGGAGGAGGAGGAGGAGGAGGAGGAGGAGGAGGAGGAGGGGGAGAAAATGGGAAGATGAGCAGCAGTGGAGGGAGAAAGAGAGAAAGAGAGAGGGAGATAATAAAAAAAAGAAATTGGAGCAGTCAATGTAATAATGATTAAATAGAAGACGTAAAAGAAAAGAGTAATGAATAAAAGAACAAGTGAAGAATGAAGATGAGAACACTTTTTCACGCGTAAGAACTCCACTTAAGTAAATGATAATGATGATGATGATGATGATGATGATGATGATGATGATGATGATGATGATGATGATGATGATGATGATGATGATGATGAAATAAAGTGAGAAAGTTGCATGATGACGCTGCACGAGGCAAGTTTCACAATGACCGGACAGGATGAAGCGAGAGAGACAAATATTTATACATACGATCATAAAACCAGGAGGAGGAGGAGGAGGAGGAGAAGAGGAGTTGCCTGTTATTGAAGGAAGACTAACGAAGGAACGAACACACACACACACACACACACACACACACACACACACACACACACACACACACACACACACACACACTCAACAGACATAGACACACAAACACACACGTGAAACAAGGAAAAAATTAAGGTCTTGAGGGAAGCAAGTTAACACCATAACGAACAGACAGACAGACAGAGAGTAGACAGACAGGCATGACAGACAGCATACTCACTCCACCAGCTAAGAGCATTATCCTCCCACTCATTCCCTTTATCCCCCACTCCAGCCTTCCCTCCCTCCCTCCCTCCGTCTCTCCCTCCCTCCCTTCCTCCTTTCCTCCCTCCTCGCGCCACACTGAAGCGATACCTGAATTGCGTTCTCAAGGTTCAAGTATTTGATTTTCCATCAATTGCTCTCCATTAAAATCTGGGAGGTCACGTCTGCGGTGTGTGTGTGTGTGTGTGTGTGTGTGTGTGTGTGTGTGTGTGTGTGTGTGTGTGTGTGTGTGTGTGTGTGTGTGTGTGTAAGGAGGTGCAGATGATATGTATACAGCTATTCCTTGGACGAGTCTTGTGTGTCTTCTCCTTGTACTTGTTCTTCCCTTTAAAAGTTTTCTTAATTTCCTCCTTTCTTGCCTCCGTGTTCCTTTCAAACCCCTGAGATCCCTCCTTCACTTCTCCAACCTCTCCCTGGCTTCTTTTCCTATCTCTTCGATCCTTACTCTCCTTACCCCCATCCCCCATCCTCTTTCCCTCTCCCTCCTCCTCCTCCTCCTCCTCCTCCTCCTCCTCCTCCTCCCCCGCCTCCTCCTCCTCCTCCTCCGTCTCTTGCACTCCAGTCCTTCATTAACTTTTTTCGCCAGTTTCCATCAACCAATAACGTTTATCTCTTTCTCCTCACTTCGTACAGCGTTCCTCCTCTTCCTTCTCTCCCTCCTCCTCCTGCTGTCCTTTCTCCGCCTAACCCTGTTCTGTTTCTTCCTCCTTTTCCTCCTCCTCTTCCTCCTCCGCCACGCCCAAATACTTACTCATGTACCTTAACATTTCGCTGCTCACGTATTTGTCTTATCCATCCTTACTCATCCTCACGTCAGTTACTCATCACCCACAAGGCATATGTAGTTACCTCATTGTTTCTATGTATGCCGCACTGACTGCTCCACACCCTCGCTGACCCCCAGTACCACCCCCACACACCCCTGCGTCCAACCCTGTCCCCTGCGCCCCACTCTGTCCCCTGCACCTCATCTCGTCCCCCGCGGCCGACCCCCGTCCCCTGCCTGACTCCACCCTCTTTCCCTCTCGACTCGACTCAAGCCGCTCGAAGCAAGTGTGTTGTTTGTCATAGTTTGATTTCTCGTCTTTGCTTCACTAATCAGTACTCATGATTCACTAATTCTTTTTGTTTATCCAATGTATGTCTCTGGTTATGATGAAGCTGATATATAGATAATGTTTCTTGTATATGGGTGGCATTAGATTGTTTATTTAAGGAGTTTTTAATTACGGACTAGTTTGTTGAAGTGTTTCAATCCGCGCTTCGAAGTAGTAAGACCTTGAGCCAGCAGCGGTGATCCTTATCTTCACTCTCAGTCCGTGGAAGATGGTCAAGCGAATAGTGTTGTCTTGTTGTGTGTTCGTATTCGCGTCCGTATCCGTATCCGTCAAGCATAGTTCCTGAAGGCCCAAGCAGCTTCAGGAGATCATATAAGGTCGGTGTAAAGTTCCTAGCTATGTGTTTTAGTAGTGAAATGAAGTTACGATTCGTTCTCTCGTCATTACTCCCTTCCTGATTGCGCCACATGTGGTAATATTTTTTCTCGTGCTGCTCTCTCCTCTTCTCCCATTCCATTTCCACGTTACGTCTTACCTATCCTCTCCTACCTCTATTCCTGTCCTTGCCCCTATTATTAGTCAAATTTCTATGGGTTTGCTTAATTGTACCCTCCGCTAACCCCCTCCCCACCGTCCCTCCTCCGATCACCACCTCTCTCCCACACCCTTAGTTCTTGCTTCCACTTCCTTCCAGCTCTTTTCTAACCTCCTTCACATCTTCTTCACCTCACCAGCGCTCCTCCTCCGCCTCGTCTTCCTTCCTCCTGCCCTCCCTTCATCCAGACACGTGCCCTTCCTATCATTATATTACGTCGGTACATCATCCCTGAACGAGCTCTTAACTCCACACATACTCCCTCCCTTCCCTCCTCTAGTCTTTTTCCCTCCTTCTCTTATCCTAAATCCGCCACTCCCGCCCACGCCCCGACGCCCACCCGCAGCCGGCCCCAGGAGCTCGCGGGCGCCTAGCTGAGCGAGGACGACGCCAACCGGTTTCAAGGCAAATTGGCGATCTGGGGGGTAGTGACGCGCTGGCTAGAAACACCACGGTCTCACTCCCGCTAGGATAGGGCCGCCCGGAGCACTTTTGAGGCGGGTTATGGGTGGTGGTGGCCGGCGGGTGGGGTGTGTGGGGACCTGGGGAGCATAGGGTAGGGTGAGGGTTATGTATGGGGTGTGGGTGGGTGGGTGGAGGGAGGGAGGGAGAGTGAGAAGATAGAGAGGGAATTATATATTTTTCCATAGGTGTGATATTATTTAAAACGAGTTATTTGGTAATGAATAAGTTATGTATTGATGTGGTAATACTTATAATACGATGATTATAGGAATGGGGGAGGAGAGCGGAGAGGGAAGGAGCGAGGCGTGGGATGGCGGGGTGACGGAGAGAGACAGAACGCCCGGCTAGCTAGTCTGGGTGGTGTGGAGAGGTGTGATGCAGGCGTGTGGAGTGGTGGTGGTGGTGGTGTGTGTGCGTGTGTGTGTGTGTGTGTGTGTGTGTGTGTGTGTGTGTGTGTGTGTGTGTGTGTGTGTGTGGAGCGCGGCAGGAGGCAGGGCACGGCCGACCCTCCCAACATTACACACTAGTAACAAGTACACACTTCCAACCCCTGCTGATACACACCCTCCCTGCCCCCTCTCCCTTATACCTTGCCCCTCACCCCCCCCCCACCTCTCTATCCCTTCCTCCCCCTCTGCTCTCTTATCCCCCTCACCCTCCCCTCATCCCTCTCCCTGCCCCTTATCCCTTCCTTCTCACCCTCCTCACTACCTCTTCCCCCTCACCCCCTTCCTCCCTGCTTCCCTTCACTTCCATACCTTCCTACGCTAACCATTCTTCTCGCCTTCTCTCATCTTTTTACCTCTTTCTTCCTTTCCCTTTCCACTTCCTCTCTTTATCAATTTTACTTCTTCACACCTTCGTTTGTTACTCTCAGTTTCTTTCCTTTTCTTCATTAACTTTCGTGTCTACTTTTTCTTCTTCATTCTTCTCTCCATATCATTTTCTTCCTCCTTTCTTATCCTTTACTTTTCTTTTTAATCCTTTCATTATGTATACACTTTACTTTCTCCTACTCCATGTGACCCCTTAATTATTTTTCATTACTTCCTCATCATTATCATCATTATTATTCTGTCATCCACACTACAGCTGCTCCTAGACAGTATTCACATCCGCTTCTATTCCCACTATTAGTAACAATGTCTTTAAGTCATTAATCATCTACAATGAAAAAATTAGTATTAATAAATGTAAATAGTAACAGAAAAATGCAGGAAGGGAAGTAGTCAGACACTTTTTTATAGTATTTTTTTTATTTTTATTCAACCTTGACTCTTGTTAATTGGTATGTATGTACGACACCAGATATTTTTTTTTTTTACTTTTATCTAGTTGTTGTATTCATGCTTTATTTTCATGGATTATTAAACTTTTACCTCGTGTGTGTGTGTGTGTGTGTGTGTGTGTGTGTGTGTGTGTGTGTGTGTGTGTGTGTGTGTGTGTGTGTGTGTGTGTGTGTGTGTGTCCAAGTTAATTAGTTTTTTTTTTCAAGGTTTACTATTCATTTTTCTACATGACTCATTATTTCCTCAATTGTGAGTGTATTGAGTGAATTATACTTTTGATGTTTTATTGTAACGTGTAATTGTTAGTTCCGTCCATTCATGTCTGTTCATTATGTGGTGTGGTGATGAAATGCCTTTGTTAAGACATAATGCCTACACTGAAGACTGACATGAGGAAGGGGGAAGGGGAAGGGGAGGAAGAGGAAGGGGCAGAGGAGGAAGGGGAAGGGGAAGGGGAAGGGGTGAGGGCTGGCAGGACCTTGGGGTGGTGGGTGTGCTGTGGGTGAAAGAGAATAGAATAGCCACACCTTTTAAAATATATAAAAACCTTTTCTAAGATTCACGACACGAATCCGCTTCTTCATCATGTACATCCGCATCATGTTTTGTTCAAAAGCATCATGATAATAATAGTAATAATAATAATAGCGTGCATCCTACTTACCACAAATATTACATCGCGTTAAATAGCAGCAGTTACACGGACTTAAAAAACTAGACTATTGAGTTTATGAATATAAGAGATTAGCGATGAGATGTGATGCAGTTGTAGTGATGTAAAGAGAACACACAGAACGAGGTGTGCAGTGGCTTATACGTGATCAAAGCGTGCTAGTTATGAGCTGAATCTCAACTGGTGTGACCATTAAACATTGTATTGTGACCCGGAAAGGAATTAATCTGCGTGACATAGCGTCGTACAAAGGTCCTTATGCCTTACTCTATATCCTGAGTTACTAGTGTACGCAGCGTCTTCCTTCCCTTCCCTTCTCTTCCCTTCCCTTAGCACGCGTCTAGCCTGCCATTGTTTTCCCGACATTCTCTCCGCCAATCGCAGGGCGTCACGACAGAGCCACTCCGCCGCGCGCCTCATTACACCCGCCAGACCAAGTGCATCCATCACTCTCTTAAAACTGGCAGTCACGCTTGAAATTCTAGCCGCAGTTGTGGGTTGAAATGGTGTTACTGTAGTGTAGTGTGTTTGCAATGCTCAGACTAGTTTATTTTTCTGCTCTTTTTTTTTACTCTTTCGTCCTACATAACTTGAATACGTACTTTCATTTTTACGATTTTTTTTCCTCCTACTCATTATCTCAATTATTTTTATTACTCATTAAACCTCTTTCTGTACCTACCAGTGACCTCTTCCCCCCCTTCTTCAACTCACTACTCAGGCCTTCAACTGCTTCTAACATCTTGCATTGAGGGCACGGAAGGCTGTAAAGCAACTCTAAACATGCAACACTCATTCAGCTTTGAGACAGAGCAGAGATGTTATTTTAGTTAGATTTCAAGTCTTAGTGTTGCACCCAGTAAGACTTGCAACCTTAACCCGCGGTAGACAGTTGGTGTTGGTGGTGTTGGTAAGGCAGCTGGTGTGTTTCTAAGTGTACCTGCATCCCCACATGACACCTATGGACTGAGGTACATTTGTGTTCATTATCCGAGAGGCAGGACAGACGCCGGCAATGTCCCGTCCCACCCTACCCGCCTCGTCCCTTCCACCCCGACGTTCACCATCCCCGCCGCTCACTAGGTCGCCCTTCCTCTCATAAACAGTCTTGCTTTGCCCTCCCCGCCCGCCAGAGGAAGATAGGCGCCTCTTGCTCCCAACCCTTCAATTATCTCGACAATTATGGCCTCTTGCTTGTGTTGCCTAGTGCGAAAGTGACATAGGAGGTAATTGTATGCGTATTCATTCATTCGTTTAATTGGAGGGCTGGGTTAGGGAGGCATGAATGAAGCTGGGCAGCCACGCTCTCTTCTCTAAACAATGCGATGCCCTTGTTACTATACAGCACTCCAGACGGCCACAAAGATAAAGATAGACGGAAAAGAAAGGAGATTAGGAGGAGGAGGAAGAGGAGGAGGAAAGGGTGAAGTAGAGGAGAAAAGAAAGGAAGAGAGCATACAGAAAGAGTTAATAGAATACCAAGGATAAAAAATAGTTAATGTGAAGTGAACAATTTTTCCTACAATGCTTTCAAATGCTGCTTTCAATTTTTTTTAGTTTATTCGTTCTGTCACGGGATTTTTTTTTTTTATTATTTTTTTTTTTTTATTCGCTTTTTTGTAACTTCATGTAGTGTGCTGAGGAGCTATTCTGAGGTGCTAGTATGGGCGTGATGACACTGAGGCGCCCACCACCACCCACCTCACCTCCTTCTTTCATGCCTTGGTAATTAGTGTGTCGCAGTAGTTAATAACACATGCATAGACCGTCTGTCCCTCGCTGCACGCACACGCACATCGCCACGCACACATGCACTCACATACTTACTTACATGGATATATCTGTTGGACATGCATACACACTGCTTAACACTTGACAAAGAAAAGGTGGATAGGAAGGAATACGTACATACATACATACATACCCTCTTTGCCCACCCGCTAGCCAGACACACATACACACATACACACCCTGCTAGCCTCACTACTACTATTACTACTACTACAACAACTACTACTACTACTACTACTACTACTACTACTACTACTACTACTACTACTACTACTACTCTCACACATCAAATCACTCTCTAAACAGACATAAAAACAGTAGTAATGAGATTATAACAATGTGAGGATTGACGAGGAGAGGCGGTGAGGTTTGTGTTATTACGGAGTGAGTGACTTTCTCTGTGTGTCTGGTCATAAAAATGCGATATAATTAACTGGAGAAGTGATAAGAAGATAACGCTTTTAATTCGACTAGTAACGAGGATTAGATCTTGGCGCGACGTACGAAGCGGTGGAGATTGACAGAGACAGACACAGACAGATACTCTCATTGTTGCTCCGTCCGAAACACCGTAACGTTAACAAGTGCTAATCCTTGAGTCTTCTGGATGATTTAGACTCTTAACTAACTAAGTCTGATGATAATTAATTTGTTTTTTGTTCATTATTTGTTTTCAGTTGCAATTTTTTTTTTTATTTAGTGATATTAACGAAGATATGGTTTTAATTATTGTATGTTTATAGTGTGTGTGTGTGTGTGTGTGTGTGTGTGTGTGTGTGTGTGTGTGTGTGTGTGTGTGTGTGTGTGTGTGTGTGTGTGTGTGTGTATGTGTATGTGTGTGTTCTATTATTTTTGGATACAAGCTACTTAATATGCAAATATATTCTCATCAGGGTGGAGTCTTTTTATCGGAAAAATTAATCAGCAGTATATTAATTTAAAGCTTTGGAATTAAGACTTGCCCGGGGAGGAGAGAGAGAGAGAGAGAGAGAGAGAGAGGGAGAGAGGGGGAGAGGGAGAGAGGGGGAGAGAGACTGGTAACCAATCCCCTTAAACATAAAAAGTGAAAGAAAAGAGAAGTAAAGAAACCTCACACACACATTTTGCAATTCTAATTAATCCCACAACAACACATTTCAAGTCAGCAAACCACCCGACCTTACACAACCTCCAATTATATTCCACAGCTGCACATCACATCACACACATTGGTCACCTTCGTATACACTCGCCTGCAACTTGATACACCAGCCGTGCCGTGCGTCTGAACCTCACTACAGGGAGAGAGGGAGAGGGAGAGAGAGGGAGAGAGGGAGAGAGAGAGAAAGACAAAAGTCGTGCACTGCATACGCCCTTGTTCCCCTGAGCGACTGGAATCATGGCGGTAGGAAGGATAGGAGGAAGAGAAGGAGGAGGGATAGAAGGAGGGAGAGGAGGATGAATAGGAGGAGGAAGGATAGGAGGAGGAAGGATAGGAGGAAGAGGAGTGTCAGGATTTCGTATTTTAAGTAATGAACCACCCTGGCTTTTTTGGATAACACACACACACACACACACACACACACACACACACACACACACACACACACACACACTCACTCACTCACTCACACACACAGCTAATAATTAACAGGTTCAGCCCTAAACATATTCACAGGCTAACACAACCAAACAACTACATCATTGAATAACACTGAAATACCTACATAAACCCCTAACAAGGAGGAGGAAGAGCAGGAGGAGGTGGAGGGTGTAAGGTGGAGAAAGAGAGAACAAAAGAGTGAGTGATAGGATGAGATAATAGTCTTTTAAGAGTAGAAAGTTTTGCATAAAAGTAACTATTTTGCTTAAGGTAGATTAGAACGTAAGGGATTCCTGATGTTGAGTATCATTGGCATCCTGGCGGAGGAGGAGGAGGAGGAGGAGGAGGAGGAGGAGGAGGAGGAGGAGGAGGGAGTTAAGATCATGTTCCTTAGATGTTCGCGACAGATGGAATTCGATCCTTCTCTTAATGTTCTTCGTTGTGCATTTAGTGGGTTTTTTTCATGTGGGATTGGATTAGCCTTTCTCAATGTGTCGATGTTGATGTGTTCCAGCGAGGAGGATGAGAAGGGGTTAAGTTTGTGGAGGTATGGGGGGT
>JAXIVD010001504.1:35540-43040 GCA_036785275.1 Cancer borealis | reverse complement strand
AAACAGCCCAGTTATTTTGAGAGCATAATTATTAGGCAACACAAATTGAGAGAACCTTGACCAAACAACAACAAGAATTATGAACTAAATATTTTGGAAAAGAAAGTTTTAAAGTAATAATTAATTGCATAATGTATTAGTAAATCAAAATAAAAAGTTGCAATTATTCTGGATTTACTGATGAATTGCAATGAAATCAAAATAAATATATAGAATAATTTTGTTAAGCATTTATTAATAGAAAGAAATTAATGCACAGCAACTAAAAATGAAAATGATGATTGGAGAAGAACTTAGAGATAGTTTTTTTTTTCTCTCTCTCTCTACTCTGATTAGTGAGATAGTGAGCCATGGTGAGCCAGGTGAGGTTGTGAGCTCAATGCAAAGACTCCCTGGAATCTGGTGCGGGTGATTAGCTAAGCAGAGATTATTGGTCCAGCCGTCACCTCTAATCCCAAGACTGATTGACGACACCAGTTTTAACCTTCTCTCCCTCTTCCTCCTCTCCCTCCTCCTCCTCCTCTTCTTCTCCTCCTCCTCCTCCTCCTCTTCTCCTCCTCCTCTTCCTTTCCTTCTATCTCTCCTTTTTATCTTCCTTTTTAATTATCTCTCCCAAGGTATCTTTTATTAATTTTTATTTTTGTTCTACTTTCTATAATTTTTATTTTTATTTTGTAGTTCGTAGTTTCATTTATTTTCTGTATTTTGTTTTGTTATTCATTATTTAAGGTTTTAATTTATGTTCTTTGTTGTGTGAACTTTTTTTCCTTTTTTTCTTTAGTAACAAGTTTGTGATTAATTTCTATTTTTATTTTTTTTTCTGGTTTGTTTGATCTCAATATTTTATTTTTATTTTTAATCGCCTTCCTTTGTCATTATATTTTCATAAGTTGATTTTTTTTTTTTTAACCTGCAATCAATTTTTTTTGTTTATATCAACATTTATTCAACCTTTTCTCCTTTTTCACTCATTCCTCTCTTTATCATATATTTCTAACTCCCTCATTCTTAGCATCTTCCATTTTTTCTCCTTCTTCTATACTTCCTTTCTTCTTCCCTTTAACACCTTTTTCTACCATTCTTCTTAAACCGCATTTATCTCCTTATCACTTTACCTTACATTCTACTCTTACCTACCTACCTCGCCTCTTCCTCTTACGTATTCTCTCCTACCTTCCTACCTTTCCTTCCTTACCTCCATACCTTTCCTTCCTTTTCCTCCCTCCTTTCCTCCCCTTTCCTCCCCCTTTTCCCTCCGCGTTTGTAATCCCTAAATGGAAGGTTTTCTTTCCTAAAGGTCGAGAAATGTTTGAGATTAACAAGTTCTTACGGTCTGGGGAAAAAAAGAGAGTGTTATTTATTTCTAGCTGCCATCCTTTCACTCTCTCTCTCTCTCTCTCTCTCTCTCTCTCTCTCTCTCTCTCTCTCTCTCTCTCTCTCTCTCTCTCTCTCTCTCTCATGGTTAGAAAATGTGTTCTAGATAGACTTAACAACATTTTCTTTCTCTGTGGTTGTGTCGATGGAGTGTCAGATGTATAAATATATTGGTAGATAAATATATATAAAAGGCAGGTATGTAGGAAGGTAGATAGCTAAAAGGAATTAATGTTTTTTTTTTTTCATTATTCAATATTTTCTTTACCTTTCTATTTGTATCTTATCACTTGAATCATCTTTTGGTTCTCGATCTTCTCTATTATCTTACATGGAATTCAAACCTCACAGTAATGGAGATTAAAAAAAGAATATTATTTAACGAAAAAATCTACCTGACTAGTATCCTTTAAGTTAGTAAATCCTTTTAATGGGACAAATAATTACTGGTAGGTATCTTAACTTCCCTACTAACCCCTCTTCCCCCCATACAACCCCCTAGAACCCCCTCCCCATAACACCATGTACAGGGGGAAGGAAGGTCACCCCGGCTGGGACTTGCATTGTATTCTTAAGCCTCCCACCGCCGCATAAGGCAGAGTTCGGGCCATCCCATCCCCGCCGAGAAGGGACACAGGCATTCACAGCCTCCCATAAGTCCCCTTGGCCCTTCCTCCCTTCCCATGCCCCACTCACTCACTGCCTCAGGTCCTCCCACACACGCCCCCATACCCATACCCTCCCCACACCCATCCCCCACACACAGGCAGGCCGAGATTTCTCTTAAACTATCCATTAAGTTCTGGTCTATGGTGAATGGTGAGCAGGCTTTCATCCCCGCCCAGAAACTGATAGTGGGCGAGTGTATCAAATCGGGTTGGAATGCTCATTGTCTTGTCTGGCCATTACGGGCGATGCTGCGTTTTCAGATGTCAGGGTATCAAAGAGTCTCTCGGAGATAAACACCTAATGACGTCACTCCTGCTGGGGGGGACGACGAAGGGGAGGAGAAGGGGGAGATATTTGGGGTTAGAGGGTTAGGAACTTTACTCGTCTCTTCCTCCTTCTTCGCCTCTTCCTCCTCTTCCTCCTCCTGTGAACTCTCTCTCTCCCTCTCCCTCTCTCTCTCCCTCTCCTTTCTCCCTTCCTCCCATCCCTTCGCCTCTCATTTCTTGATACGCGTTTCGATTTTCCACGTTTTTTGTGAGTGAGTTTCGTATTTTCCCTTTTCTTTCCGAGGGCTCCGGGTCGATGTGTAATTTCCGTTTCATCCGACAGATAGCGTTGTATTCGCTCGGGTCAGGTAATTTCGTTATGGCATCAGAAAACTGGCTGAGGAAAGAGTAGGGAGGAGATGGTGGTGGTGGTGGTGGTGGTGGTGGTGGTGGTAGTGGTGGTGGTGGTGGTGGTGGTGGTGGTGGTGGTGGTGTGGAGAGGTTGTCAGGTGAGGTTGTGGGAAGGGGTTCAACGGTGCCCTAATGTTGGTAAAGAGACAGTATTGGGCAGGTAAGGTACGAAGGTGTGTGTGTGTGTGTGTGTCTGTGTGTGTGTGTCCTTGTGTATGTATGTATGTATGTATGTATGAATTTTCGATCACGATTTTGAGAACTATTACACATTCCGGTTATTTTATTATTATTATTATTATCATCATTATTATTATTATCATTATTATTGTTATTATTATTATTATTATTATTATTATTATCATTATTATTAAATGGCGTTGGCCTCTTAGCGTTTAAGTTTTACGTTCAGTTTGAATGAGCAATAAAATTCAAGGGAGATGATAATGTCGATAAGAGACTGGTTAGGAGAGAGTAGATAAGGGAGAAGAAAGTTGAGAGAGAGAGAGAGAGAGAGAGAGAGAGAGAGAGAGAGAGAGAGAGAGAGAGAGAGAGAGAGAGAGAGCTGACCTCGTCTTCCCGACCTGTCTCTTAATCTGGTGGGTTCCATCTCATGTCTTTATTCACAGTGTCAGTCCTTCGCACCTCCGCTATTGTTCGTCCATATCCCCTCAGAACCTGCCCCGCCTCTGCCTTGCCCACCCTACCCTACACCCACCCTACACCCACCCTATACCCTGTGCCCACCAGCCTCTACCTCGCCTATTCTCTCCAGCTCCTCAACCATAACACACTAAATTATTTCACTGTACAGATATGGAAGGCTACCCACGGAGGTTCCCAGGAAGGTTCAAGGTTTTGTTTAGAGGTTCAACGATACATCATTCCATTCCGTTGAGGTTCCTGTCCTGTTGATTCCCTGCATTCCTTCCTTAAGTCCTCTTCTATATATCTCTCTTTTTCTCTTTCTTTCTCTCTCTCTCTCCTAGTGACTTAAATTCTGTTTCTACTGGTTGTATCTACTCTCCTCTGGTCCCTCTCTCCTTCTCTCCTTCCCTCCCTCCCTCTGTCCACCTTCCTTTACCTGTGATTAGCCTTATGTCACCTGTGGGAAGATAGTGTCGATGTTGTGTTGGATTGTAACTTTGAGTGGCAGTGTAAACGTAAAATTGGTTGAAGGATTTTTTTTTATTTATTTTTTTTTAGTTAAGCTGTTTGTGTATGTCTGTTTGTTTGGTTTTGTATGGGATGTAATACGTTTTGTTTATTTATTTATTTCCATATTTACTTATTAATATTTTTTTTATAAGTGTCCTCTGTCGATTGTATTCATTTAGGTATAAAATGGTGTGCTTCGATGTTTTTTTTTTTTTTTTTTCAATTAGTTAATTCAGCGTCTTATTATTAACTTTTTTTTTCTTCATAATACTAATTTCACCTTAATTTTATTGCTTTAATTCCTTCACCTAAACATTTCTTTTCCTCCTCCTTCTCTTCCTTCCTTCCTTTACCTTCCTTCCTTTATCTTCCTTCCTCTACCTTCGCGTTCTCCACATATTTGATTTTGCACCAACACTTAATTCTTCCCTGAGAGAATAATTCCATTTCTTCTTATTATTCTGCTCCTCCTCCTCCTCCATGTCTCTCCTTCACACGCTTCTCTGCCACATTAACCACCGCTTCATATCCTTCTATAATTTCCTATCTCTGTTTTCCTTCCTCCCTCTTCCATGCACACCTGTCTTGCCGCCTAATTAAGCCCTCATTTCTCACGTCGCAAAACTAGAATTCGGCAAGGCAAGCACACAGGAGGGGCGGGATAACACTGTCTTGCCTGTCCATTCCCTACGAGGACTCGAGGAGGACTGACAATAGGGTCTAGAGGGCGATAGGACGTAAGGACTTAACGTGGTAATTATGGTCACTATTAGACCAGGTATTTTCAGCAGGAAGGGCCGCTAATTACTACCTAGCTGTATGCTATCGGGGATCACGCGTGGAATCAGAGACGAGACAGGGCGGGAATCAGGGCTGTGTGTGTGTGTGTGTGTGTGTGTGTGTGTGTGTGTGTGTGTGTGTGTGTGTGTGTTGGGGGGGAGGGGGGACGGGTGTGTGTGTCTGTGGGTGTGCGTGGGTGAATAACGTTGTCTATGTAAGTGTCCTTGAAAAATGAGTAAGAAATCCTCGCTGATGTAGTTACTTGTTCGGTCTGGTAAATAACCTTATATTTATCAACTGCATTTATGAACATGTTTCTCCCCCTCTCTCCCTCCTATTACCCTCCCATTACCCTCCCTCACCTCGCCTCCTCCACCCTCCTCCACCCTCCTCCTCCTCTACTCTCCTCGTAATTAAAATAGCTGTGATGGCTTATTTATTTATCCTGAGTGTTCGTTTACTTCACTTGCAAATTTCCTGGCTCGTATTTATCAAACAGTCGCTGGTGTTTATATCGAAGCCAAGCGTGCGAGTTACCGGTTTGTGCTGAGTATGCAAATACTTCCCAGAACCTGAGCTTTGCATTATTAATAAAACCCAGCATGACGGTAATGACACGTTGGACCACGCAGCTCACTAAATTAATTGGACATAATTATCGTTCGCTCCAGGCAATTAGTCACTGCCAGGTGGTGATTACTGTGGAGTGAGTGGAAGCTAAGGTAAGGTAAGGGAGGGAGGGAGGGTAAGGTAGGTTAGTAGGAGGGGTGACGAGCTAGAAGGAATGCAGGGGTGAGGGGAGAGGGATGAGGGGAGAAGGGAGAGGCAAGCAAGCAGAGAAGGTGACGTGACGGCTTAGTAGGAGGAGGTAGTGGTGGTGGTGGTGGTGGTGGTGGTGGTGGTGGTGGTGGTGGTGGTGGTGGTAATGTCCTTGTAGTTCGCATACCATGTAAGGAATCAAATAATAATAATACAGAAAATCGGTTACCAAAATGGCGCGAATTTTATTTTGATACAAACAGAAGAGTTAATAACGAAAAAAATATAGATAAAGGAAGGAATAACAAACACCACTAAAAAGAAAACTGACAACAAGAAAGAAGAAGGGAAGAAGGGAAAATAATAATAACAATAATAAGGAAGAAAGGAATGAAGGAACAAGAAGAGGAGGATTGCGGACTGAGAATCTTAAGAGTTGGACGCAAGGGACCAATAACAGGGAACACTGATACCCAAAACGCAACGCTACGGAGGCTCAGAGGCGGAGAACGTGTGGCTGCATAAGTGTGTGTGTGTGTGTGTGTGTGTGTGTGTGTGTGTGTGTGTGTGTGTGTGTGTGTGTGTGTGTGTGTGTGTGTCCGTCTGTTGGTTTTGACGAACTGACTAGCGGAGGAGGAAGGAGGAGAGAGAGAGAGAGAGAGAGAGAGAGAGAGAGAGAGAGAGAGAGAGAGAGAGAGAGAGAGAGAGAGAGAGAGAGAGAGAGAGAGAGAGAGAGAGAGAGAGAGAGAGAGCAAAGAACGGTTGTATGAAGGAGAGTGAGTGAGAGAGAATAATCATACAATCTCAAGTGAAAGTAAAGTAACAATAGTAATAAAAGTAAAGAGAATTGATAGAAGAATGGAGGGAATAGGAAAGAGGGGAGAGAGTTTGAGGGGAAGGTAGGGGTAAAAGGAGGAGGTAGTGGAGGTAGAATGAGTTTTGTGGCAGGAGAGAGGAAGCGGAAGATGACATGTTGGTGACAGGTTGGAGGAGGAGGAGGAGGGAGGAGAGAGGAGGAGGAGGAGGAGGAGGATAAAAGAGAAAGAGGAGGAAGAGGAAGACGAGGACGAAAACGAGATCCCAGACATTCATTGTTTACAAAAGGAAGAATATAATTTTTGTACCATATTTATTTATTTATTTATATATTATTATTATTACCAAACCGACATAAATAATGGATCTGATGTATTATTCCACACGCGCACACACACACACACACACACACACACACACACACACACACACACACACACACACACACACACACACACACACGTCAATTCTTCATGTTTTCACTGCGTTCATTTATACTTTGGCGGCGAGCGGCGTTGCGGCTTTAGGAAGGACTCTTTTATCTTCCTTCATGACCCACTTCCGCTGTTTCCCCAAAAATTACCGCTGCAGGAAGCTGGACCCTCGATTCCACTGTGGCAATTCTGGTCATTACCGCAAAGAGGAGCCGCGTGCCCCCAGGGGAAGACGAAGCCGGCCGCCTGTGGGAGCTAAATACTTGTATGTCTGTTATGTTATGTTTTGACCGTGATTGGTGTAATTATTGGTGATCAGGTGCGCGTAATGGATCTTGTTGTGGAGGTGATTTATTTCGTGTGTGTGTGTGTGTGGGGGGAAGGGGGTCTGTGTGTGTGTGTGTATGTGTGTGTGTAGGGGAAGGAGGGGGGTGTCTGTGTGTGTCTCTGTCTGTTGTTGTGGATTGTAGGATATCTTAATGAAAAAAGACAAAAATAACGTGAAATATGTCCCCTTTCGCAAATTACATTCATCCTTCCTCGTGTTGTTAGTTATTAAGTAGTATAATTATAATGAGTGCATCACGTGACCATTTGTTTATTATTTATTATTATTTATTATTATTATTATTATTTAGTGCACGTGGAAGGCAGGTGGACAATTGACAGTCACATACACACTCACTCTTATCTTTTCTCTTTTTTTTCTCTTTTTTTCCATAACTCTTATAAAAAAAATATATATATATACGTTTTATACATACCTCATACATCATCATTCTGCAATCTATTTTAAGACTTCCTACCTTTCCTTCCTTCCTCATTTTCCTCCT
>JAXIVD010001504.1:20000-35340 GCA_036785275.1 Cancer borealis | reverse complement strand
ACTTGAACAGACCACCACCACCACCACCACCACCATCACCACCACCACCACCACCACCACCACCACCACCACCACCACCACCACCATCATCATTTAGGGAGGAAAACAGACCAGTTATTTTGAGAGCATAATTATTAGGCAACAAAAATTGAGAGAACCTTGACCAAACAACAACAAGAATTATGAACTAAATATTTTGGAAAAGAAAGTTTTAAAGTAATAATTAATTGCATAATATATTAATAAATCAAAATAAAAAGTTGCAATTATTCTGGATTTACTGATGAATTGCAATGAAATCAAAATAAATATATAGAATAATTTTGTTAAGCATTTATTAATAGAAAGAAATTAATGCACAGCAACTAAAAATGAAAATGATGATTGGAGAAGAACTTAGAGATAGTTTTTTTTTTCTCTCTCTCTCTACTCTGATTAGTGAGATAGTGAGCCATGGTGAGCCAGGTGAGGTTGTGAGCTCAATGCAAAGACTCCCTGGAATCTGGTGCGGGTGATTAGCTAAGCAGAGATTATTGGTCCAGCCGTCACCTCTAATCCCAAGACTGATTGACGACACCAGTTTTAACCTTCTCTCCCTCCTCCTCTCCCTCCTTCTCCTCCTCCTCCTCCTCCTCCTCCTCCTCCTCCTCCTCCTCCTCCTCTTCTCCTCCTCCTCTTCCTTTCCTTCTATCTCTCCTTTTTATCTTCCTTTTTAATTATCTCTCCCAAGGTATCTTTTATTAATTTTTATTTTTGTTCTACTTTCTATAATTTTTATTTTTATTTTGTAGTTCGTAGTTTCATTTATTTTCTGCATTTTGTTTTGTTATTCATTATTTAAGGTTTTAATTTATGTTCTTTGTTGTGTGAACTTTTTTTCCTTTTTTTCTTTAGTAACAAGTTTGTGATTAATTTCTATTTTTTTTTTTTTTTTTCTGGTTTGTTTGATCTCAATATTTTATTTTTATTTTTAATCGCCTTCCTTTGTCATTATATTTTCATAAGTTGATTTTTTTTTTTTTAACCTGCAATCGATTTTTTTTGTTTATATCAACATTTATTCAACCTTTTCTCCTTTTTCACTCATTCCTTTCTTTATCATATATTTCTAACTCCCTCATTCTTAGCACCTTCCATTTTTTCTCCCTCTTCTATACTTCCTTTCTTCTTCCCTTTAACACCTTTTTCTACCATTCTTCTTAAACCACATTTATCTCCTTATCACTTTACCTTACATTCTACTCTTACCTACCTACCTCGCCTCTTCCTTACGTATTCTCTCCTACCTTTCCTTCCTTACCTCCATACCTTTCCCTCCTTTTCCTCCCCCCTTTCCTCCCCTTTCCTCCCCCTTTTCCCTCCGCGTTTGTAATCCCTAAATGGAAGGTTTTCTTTCCTAAAGGTCGAGAAATGTTTGAGATTAACAAGTTCTTACGGTCTGGGGAAAAAAAAGAGATTGTTATTTATTTCTAGCTGCCATCCTTTCACTCTCTCTCTCTCTCTCTCTCTCTCTCTCTCTCTCTCTCTCTCTCTCTCTCTCTCTCTCTCTCTCTCTCTCTCTCATGGTTAGAAAATGTGTTCTAGATAGACTTAACAACATTTTCTTTCTCTGTGGTTGTGTCGATGGAGTGTCAGATGTATAAATATATTGGTAGATAAATATATATAAAAGGCAGGTATGTAGGAAGGTAGATAGCTAAAAGGAATTAATGTTTTTTTTTTTTCATTATTCAATATTTTCTTTACCTTTCTATTTGTATCTTATCACTTGAATCATCTTTTGGTTCTCGATCTTCTCTATTATCTTACATGGAATTCAAACCTCACAGTAATGGAGATTAAAAAAAGAATATTATTTAACGAAAAAATCTACCTGACTAGTAATCCTTTAAGTTAGTAAATCCTTTTAATGGGACAAATAATTACTGGTAGGTATCTTAACTTCCCTACTAACCCCTCTTCCCCCCATACAACCCCCTAGAACCTCCTCCCCATAACACCATGTACAGGGGGAAGGAAGGTCACCACGGCTGGGACTTGCATTGTATTCTTAAGCCTCCCACCGCCGCATAAGGCAGAGTTCGGGCCATCCCATCCCCGCCGAGAAGGGACACAGGCATTCACAGCCTCCCATAAGTCCCCTTGGCCCTTCCTCCCTTCCCATGCCCCACTCACTCACTGCCTCAGGTCCTCCCACACACGCCCCCATACCCATACCCTCCCCACACCCATCCCCAACACACAGGCAGGCCGAGATTTCTCTTAAACTATCCATTAAGTTCTGGTCTATGGTGAATGGTGAGCAGGCTTTCATCCCCGCCCAGAAACTGATAGTGGGCGAGTGTATCAAATCGGGTTGGAATGCTCATTGTCTTGTCTGGCCATTACGGGCGATGCTGCGTTTTCAGATGTCAGGGTATCAAAGAGTCTCTCGGAGATAAACACCTAATGACGTCACTCCTGCTGGGGGGGACGACGAAGGGGAGGAGAAGGGGGAGATATTTGGGGTTAGAGGGTTAGGAACTTTACTCGTCTCTTCCTCCTTCTTCGCCTCTTCCTCCTCTTCCTCCTCCTGTGAACTCTCTCTCTCCCTCTCCCTCTCTCTCTCCCTCTCCTTTCTCCCTTCCTCCCATCCCTTCGCCTCTCATTTCTTGATACGCGTTTCGATTTTCCACGTTTTTTGTGAGTGAGTTTCGTATTTTCCCTTTTCTTTCCGAGGGCTCCGGGTCGATGTGTAATTTCCGTTTCATCCGACAGATAGCGTTGTATTCGCTCGGGTCAGGTAATTTCGTTATGGCATCAGAAAACTGGCTGAGGAAAGAGTAGGGAGGAGATGGTGGTGGTGGTGGTGGTGGTGGTGGTGGTGGTAGTGGTGGTGGTGGTGGTGGTGGTGGTGGTGGTGGTGGTGGTGGTGGTGGTGGTGGTGGTGGTGGTGGTGTGGAGAGGTTGTCAGGTGAGGTTGTGGGAAGGGGTTCAACGGTGCCCTAATGTTGGTAAAGAGACAGTATTGGGCAGGTAAGGTACGAAGGTGTGTGTGTGTGTGTGTGTCTGTGTGTGTGTGTCCTTGTGTATGTATGTATGTATGTATGTATGAATTTTCGATCACGATTTTGAGAACTATTACAAATTCCGGTTATTTTATTATTATTATTATCATTATCATTATTATAATTATCATTATTATTGTTATTATTATTATTATTATTATTATCATTATTATTAAATGGCGTTGGCCTCTTAGCGTTTAAGTTTTACGTTCAGTTTGAATGAGCAATAAAATTCAAGGGAGATGATAATGTCGATAAGAGACTGGTTAGGAGAGAGTAGATAAGGGAGAAGAAAGTTGAGAGAGAGAGAGAGAGAGAGAGAGAGAGAGAGAGAGAGAGAGAGAGAGAGAGAGAGAGAGAGAGAGAGAGAGAGAGAGAGAGAGAGAGAGAGAGAGAGAGAGAGAGCTGACCTCGTCTTCCCGACCTGTCTCTTAATCTGGTGGGTTCCATCTCATGTCTTTATTCACAGTGTCAGTCCTTCGCACCTCCGCTATTGTTCGTCCATATCCCCTCAGAACCTGCCCCGCCTCTGCCTTGCCCACCCTACCCTACACCCACCCTACACCCACCCTATACCCTGTGCCCACCAGCCTCTACCTCGCCTATTCTCTCCAGCTCCTCAACCATAACACACTAAATTATTTCACTGTACAGATATGGAAGGCTACCCACGGAGGTTCCCAGGAAGGTTCAAGGTTTTGTTTAGAGGTTCAACGATACATCATTCCATTCCGTTGAGGTTCCTGTCCTGTTGATTCCCTGCATTCCTTCCTTAAGTCCTCTTCTATATATCTCTCTCTTTTTCTCTCTCTTTCTCTCTCTCTCTCCTAGTGACTTAAGTTCTGTTTCTACTGGTTGTATCTACTCTCCTCTGGTCCCTCTCTCCTTCTCTCCTTCCCTCCCTCTGTCCACCTTCCTTTACCTGTGATTAGCCTTATGTCACCTGTGGGAAGATAGTGTCGATGTTGTGTTGGATTGTAACTTTTGAGTGGCAGTGTAAACGTAAAATTGGTTGAAGGATTTTTTTTTATTTATTTTTTTTTAGTTAAGCTGTTTGTGTATGTCTGTTTGTTTGGTTTTGTATGGGATGTAATACGTTTTGTTTATTTATTTATTTCCATATTTACTTATTAATATTTTTTTTAAGTGTCCTCTGTCGATTGTATTCATTTAGGTATAAAATGGTGTGCTTCGAGTGTTTTTCTTCTTTTTTTCAATTAGTTAATTCAGCGTCTTATTATTAACTTTTTTTTTCTTCATAATACTAATTTCACCTTAATTTTATGACTTTAATTCCTTCACCTAAACATTTCTTTTCCTCCTCCTTCTCTTCCTTCCTTCCTTTACCTTCCTTCCTTTATCTTCCTTCCTTTACCTTCACGTTCTCCACATATTTGATTTTGCACCAACACTTAATTCTTCCCTGAGAGAATAATTCCATTTCTTCTTATTATTCTGCTCCTCCTCCTCCTCCATGTCTCTCCTTCACACGCTTCTCTGCCACATTAACCACCGCTTCATATCCTTCTATAATTTCCTATCTCTGTTTTCCTTCCTCCCTCTTCCATGCACACCTGTCTTGCCGCCTAATTAAGCCCTCATTTCTCACGTCGCAAAACTAGAATTCGGCAAGGCAAGCACACAGGAGGGGCGGGATAACACTGTCTTGCCTGTCCATTCCCTACGAGGACTCGAGGAGGACTGACAATAGGGTCTAGAGGGCGATAGGACGTAAGGACTTAACGTGGTAATTATGGTCACTATTAGACCAGGTATTTTCAGCAGGAAGGGCCGCTAATTACTACCTGGCTGTATGCTATCGGGGATCACGCGTGGAATCAGAGACGAGACAGGGCGGGAATCAGGGCTGTGTGTGTGTGTGTGTGTGTGTGTGTGTGTGTGTGTGTTGGGGGGGAGGGGGGGCGGGTGTGTGTGTCTGTGGGTGTGCGTGGGTGAATAACGTTGTCTATGTAAGTGTCCTTGAAAAATGAGTAAGAAATCCTCGCTGATGTAGTTACTTGTTCGGTCTGGTAAATAACCTTATATTTATCAACTGCATTTATGAACATGTTTCTCCCCCTCTCTCCCTCCTATTACCCTCCCATTGCCCTCCCTCACCTCGCCTCCTCCACCCTCCTCCACCCTCCTCCTCCTCTACTCTCCTCGTAATTAAAATAGCTGTGATGGCTTATTTATTTATCCTGAGTGTTCGTTTACTTCACTTGCAAATTTCCTGGCTCGTATTTATCAAACAGTCGCTGGTGTTTATATCGAAGCCAAGCGTGCGAGTTACCGGTTTGTGCTGAGTATGCAAATACTTCCCAGAACCTGAGCTTTGCATTATTAATAAAACCCAGCATGACGGTAATGACACGTTGGACCACGCAGTTCACTAAATTAATTGGACATAATTATCGTTCGCTCCAGGCAATTAGTCACTGCCAGGTGGTGATTACTGTGGAGTGAGTGGAAGCTAAGGTAAGGTAAGGGAGGGAGGGAGGGTAAGGTAGGTTAGTAGGAGGGGTGACGAGCTAGAAGGAATGCAGGGGTGAGGGGAGAGGGGTGAGGGGAGAAGGGAGAGGCAAGCAAGCAGAGAAGGTGACGTGACGGCTTAGTAGGAGGAGGTAGTGGTGGTGGTGGTGATGGTGGTGGTGGTGGTGGTGGTGGTGGTGGTGGTGGTGGTGGTGGTGGTGGTGGTGGTGGTGGTGGTAATGTCCTTGTAGTTCGCATACCATGTAAGGAATCAAATAATAATAACACAGAAAATCGGTTACCAAAATGGCGCGAATTTTATTTTGATACAAACAGAAGAGTTAATAACGAAAAAAATATAGATAAAGGAAGGAATAACAAACACCATTAAAAAGAAAACTGACAACAAGAAAGAAGAAGGGAAGAAGGGAAAATAATAATAATAACAATAATAAGGAAGAAAGGAAGGAAGGAACAAGAAGAGGAGGATTGCGGACTGAGAATCTTAAGAGTTGGACGCAAGGGACCAATAACAGGGAACACTGATACCCAAAACGCAACGCTACGGAGGCTCAGAGGCGGAGAACGTGTGGCTGCATAAGTGTGTGTGTGTGTGTGTGTGTGTGTGTGTGTGTGTGTGTGTGTGTGTGTGTGTGTGTGTGTGTGTGTGTGTGTCCGTCTGTTGGTTTTGACGAACTGACTAGCGGAGGAGGAAGGAGGAGAGAGAGAGAGAGAGAGAGAGAGAGAGAGAGAGAGAGAGAGAGAGAGAGAGAGAGAGAGAGAGAGAGAGAGAGAGAGAGAGAGAGAGAGAGAGAGAGAGAGAGAGAGAGAGAGAGAGAGAGAGAGCAAAGAACGGTTTGTATGAAGGAGAGTGAGTGAGAGAGAATAATCATACAATCTCAAGTGAAAGTAAAGTAACAATAGTAATAAAAGTAAAGAGAATTGATAGAAGAATGGAGGTAATAGGAAAGAGGGGAGAGAGTTTGAGGGGAAGGTAGGGGTAAAAGAAGGGAGGTAGTGGAGGTAGAATGAGTTTTGTGGCAGGAGAGAGGAAGCGGGAGATGACATGTTGGTGACAGGTTGGAGGAGGAGGAGGAGGAGGAGGAGGAGGAGGATAAAAGAGAAAGAGGAGGAAGAGGAAGACGAGGACGAAAACGAGATCCCAGACATTCATTGTTTACAAAAGGAAGAATATAATTTTTGTACCATATTTATTTATTTATTTATATATTATTATTATTACCAAACAGACATAAATAATGGATCTGATGTATTATTCCACACGCAAACACACACACACACACACACACACACACACACACACACACACACACACACACACACACACACACACACGTCAATTCTTCATGTTTTCACTGCGTTCATTTATACTTTGGCGGCGAGCTGCGTTGCGGCTTTAGGAAGGACTCTTTTATCTTCCTTCATGACCCACTTCCGCTGTTTCCCCAAAAATTACCGCTGCAGGAAGCTGGACCCTCGATTCCACTGTGGCAATTCTGGTCATTACCGCAAAGAGGAGCCGCGTGCCCCCAGGGGAAGACGAAGCCGGCCGCCTGTGGGAGCTAAATACTTGTATGTCTGTTATGTTATGTTTTGACCGTGATTGGTGTAATTATTGGTGATCAGGTGCGCGTAATGGATCTTGTTGTGGAGGTGATTTATTTCGTGTGTGTGTGTGTGGGGGGGGGAAGGGGGTCTGTGTGTGTGTGTGTATGTGTGTGTGTAGGGGAAGGAGGGGGGTGTCTGTGTGTGTCTCTGTCTGTTGTTGTGGATTGTAGGATACCTTGATAAAAGAAAAAAATAACGTGAAATATGTCCTCTTTCGCAAATTATATTCATCATTCCTCGTGTTGTTAGTTATTAAGTAGTATAATTATAATGAGTGCATCACGTGACCATTTGTTTATTATTTATTATTATTTATTATTATTATTATTATTTAGTGCACGTGGAAGGCAGGTGGACAATTGACAGTCACATACACACTCACTCTTATCTTTTCTCTTTTTTTTTTCTCTTTTTCCATAACTCTTATAAAAAAAAAAATATATATATATACGTTTTATACATACCTCATACATCATCATTCTGCAATCTATTTTAAGACTTCCTACCTTTCCTTCCTTCCTCATTTTCCTCCTCACACATTCCTTCCCTCACTCTTTTCTCGCTTTGCAATCCTCCTCCTCCTCCTCCTCCTCCTCCTCCTCCTCCTCCTCCTCCTCCTCCTCCTCCCAGCGTGGTCACCTCCTTCGATGCGTGGATTCGCCTTTTTTCATTTTTTTTTACCTTGCTCACTCGCACTTAAGTCTTATCTGTGCATCGGCGCGGGGAGGGGGGGAAGGGGAAGAGGGAAGGGAGGAGGAGAGGGAGAGGTTGGGGAGGAGTTGGGGAGGGGTTGGGAAGGAGAGGGAGGGGAAGGGGTGATAATAGCAGGTGTTGGGAGGTTGTACGCGCGATCTGTGGGTCTTAAAGTGATAAGGGAAAGACTCTTATCTTGGGTTAGTATTTACAGTCTCTCTCTCTCTCTCTCTCTCTCTCTCTCTCTCTCTCTCTCTCTCTCTCTCTCTCTCTCTCTCTCTCTCTCTCTCGGAAATTGAGACAGGTGTGGTATCGAACGCTAATCAGAAGGTAAAGGTGTTATGGAGTTATATTTTATGAGTTTTTTTTTTGGTTTTATTTTTAAGGCGTGATAATTTTTTTTATCAGTGTGATTCGTCTTAATTATCGGTTTTATATATTTTTTTAACTTATTTTTTGACTTATGTTTCAAGTTTTGTGCGATATTTTTACCGATTTTTTTTATTCCTATTATTTATTTTTTTGAGTTACTGTTGTGGATTTTATTTGTAAGAGTTCATTTTCTTTTTACTTTTAAACTTTTTTCTTCTATTATTCATTTGTTTTATTGTTGTCTGTTTTCTCTTCCTCCTTTCCTCTTCCTCCTCCTCCTCCTCCTCCTCCTCCTTTCCTCCTCCTCCTTTCCTCCTCCTCCTTTCCTCCTTCCTCATTACTCACTTTGTGTATCATTGCTTCTCTTACTCATTGCTTTCTCATCGTGAGTGGCTGGTTGGCTTTTCCTCACCTCACAGACCTGAATTTTTCTCATTAATTTCTTCTCCTTCCTCCTCCTCCTCCTCTCCTCCTCCTCCTCCCTCCTCCTCCTCCTCCTCCTCCTACTCCTCCTCCTTTTTGTCTTTTTTTCATAAATGGACCAACACAGTATTGCATAACCTTCCCTACCCACGTCTTTTCATCCTTAATCCTTTTGAAAACCTCCCTACCGCCGCCCCCCACCCCTCTCTCTCTCTCTCTCTCTCTCTCTCTCTCTCTCTCTCTCTCTCTCTCTCTCTCTCTCTCTCTCTCTCTCTCTCTCTCTCTCTCTCTCTCTCGGGCACAGTCTCGAAGAAGCTGCCGCCAGGATTCCATAATTCATAATCAACAGCTAAAAAGGCGGCGAGGATGAGAAATGCGCGCGGGTGAAGGGAAATTACTTCTCTGATGAAGGAAAATAAAAAATAACACTGAGAGGTAAAAAAAAAATGGAAAAAAAAGACGAGCAATATAGTGGCAGTGGCATCTAGCGGTGAGATGAGAAGCTTTCTCTCTCTCTCTCTCTCTCTCTCTCTCTCTCTCTCTCTCTCTCTCTCTCTCTCTCTCTCTCTCTCTCTCTCTCTCTCTCTCTCTCCTTCCTTACGTGGAAAATGAGCTGTTTTATTGCCTTGAGGGATATTTCTTAGATATTTTTTGTATTTTTCGTTAGTTTTTAATTTTTTTTAAATTTCAATAATGTACAAGTTTAAGAAATACTCGTGAGTGACCTACATAAATAAAAGGTTAATCAGTATATAAACTAATCGCTACTTTGTAATATTTTTTCTCACTTAATGACTATTATCCTTAAAAATTAAATGTATAGGAGAAAAAAATACAAGTTTTATAATTGCCAACTTATCCTTTGGAAACCCAAATTCAATCTCCAATCAAAACTTTACCTAACCTCACCTGACCTTACCTTACCTAACCTCACCTGACCTTACCTCACCCTTCCTTACATGACCTAACCTCACCTGACCTTACTTACATGACCTTACCCTATCGTTTCTTACCTGACCTTACTTACATCACCTGACCTTACATTACCTTACCACACCTGACCAAACCTTATATGACCTTAGCGCTCCTTACATCACCTGACAAGCTAATATACCTCGTGACGTCTTTCCTTGACATCATTTAAAGAGAAGGGAAAAAGGGGGGAGGAGGGAGGTAAAATGTCAGAAGGAAGCGGCGGAGAGAAGATGAGAGGAAGGGAGGGAAAAAGAGGGGAAAGGTGGAAGGGGGGGAGGCAGGCCTTCTTGGTAACTGAATTTTCCTTGCGTCCTGCTAAGGGGGGTTGAAGGAGGAGAGGAGGAGGAGGAGGAGGAGGAGGAGGAGGAGGAGGAGGAGGAGGAGGAGGAAAGGAGGAAGGTTGTGCCAGTTGAAGAGTCACTAGATAGATACATTTTGTACTGATAGATAAATACTGGAATGTTTATCTATTATTATTATTATTATTATTATTATTATTATTATTATTATTTATTATTATTATTGCAGTCAAAGCAAGATAAATTTTATATATGTACTCCCTTGATGTGTTAGAAGTATACATTTGTCTATTTATTCATTTATTTATTTTGCGAAGACTATCCATAAAAAAAAATATATAAATAATAATTTAGAAAACGTAGGATGACAGCAGCTAAGATGACCAAACCGTATATAGCATCACTAAGAATCCTCTCAGATGACACCTAAACCTTGTGTGTTGGATCTACAAGTGATTCTCAAGTGCTTACCTACGACACTCCCTCTCTTAGGTGTATCTGCCTCCCACACCTTGCACTTAAGGGGACAACACAGGTATTTTGGGAGAGATCGTCGCTTGAGTGTATTGATTATTTTTCTTCCCCATTGAAGGCCGTCATTGTGCAGGTATGGAGGCGAGGAAGAGGGAAAGGAGGAGGAGGAGGAGTAGGAGGAGGAGGAGGAGGAGGGTGTAGCGAGGGTAGTGAGAAGAGGAGAGAGGAGAGATGACAGGTAAAATAAGAGGAGGTGTTAGTGTTTTCAATGATGTGGAAATAAAATGAAAACACGGAGAAAGGATGGAATAGCCAAGAGAAAGTGACGTAGGAAGGAAGTACATGAATGAATAATAAAAAAAATAAATACTGATACATACTCGACAAGGAATTAAAACCAACATTTATTATCTTCATGGAAAAGTACAAAACCTTGAGGATATTCTATGTATTTATTTTATTTTATCCTTTTATCGTTAGAAGTAATTAGTTTTCTCTCTCATTATCTGGCTGTGAAAAGTGAGTGTCATTGCAACATCCTCGCATCCTCTCCCCCGCTGGTCAGTATTAATGAGATATTTCCGCAATCGCCAACACAGGAGTCGAGAGAGAGAGAGAGAGAGAGAGAGAGAGAGAGAGAGAGAGAGAGAGAGAGAGAGAGAGAGAGAGAGAGAGAGAGAGAGAGAGAGAGAGAGAGAGAGAGAGAGAGAGAGAGAGAGAGAGAGAGAGAGAGGAGAGAGAGAGAGAGAGACGCCAGGGACAGCTGCTGCACCCTTCTCTCTTTTTTTCTATTTTTCATATCATTAAATACTAGACGTTTTTTTCTTCCAACAATCAAATCTTAGGATACTTATATATTTTTTGCTACTTTTGTTCTACCTTAGGAGTGGAAACGACTTGTTTTTACTGATTGCTTTTACGATTTGTTCTTTTTCTTCTCTTCCTTGTGACGTAACTTTATATTTTATTTTGACTCTTACGATGATATAACTAGATATCATTCTGGTGTGTCCTTGAGGAATCTGTACACACACACACACACACACACACACACACACACACACACACACACACACACACACACACACACACACACACACACACACACACACACACGCACATTAACCAGAGCAACGGAACTACACTTGTTTGCTTTTGTGGACGAATTGTCGAGGGACCTGGCTGGGCATACCTATTAGACCACGATGCGTCACCTGTCGAATATTTTAAACAACAAATACCATAAACACCATCCTTATGTTTCTCCTCCTTTTCCTGCGTTAACTTCTCTCTATCCATTATTTTCGTCCATTGCTTCCTTTGTTCCCTCTTGCCTTTCTCTCCCTTCCTATTACCTCACCTCATATGAATTCAGTTTTCCCCTCATCTACCCCTTCCCCCTCACACTGTCCCTCCCTCACCTACTTCCTCATAGTTTCTCCTCTCCGTCACATCCCTCTCCCCTTCCTCCTTGCTCCCTCTCTCCCTTCCCTCCCCTCCCTTGCCTGTCAGACGTGCCCTCCTACCCAAACACGCTGATTATACTCGGGTCACCGGTGGTAATCTGATTAACTCTAAGGCAGGAGTTAGGTGGGCAATGAAAGCGTTTTTTGCGACAGGTGCTTAATTAGAAGTATTCATATAGAGAAGCAGTTTGGCGTGGATATTGGAACATAAATTGTGCGACTGTCTAAGATGTCTGCCATTATGATATATATCCTACATTCAGTGGGATTTAATTTCCTCCTAAGCTCCCAGTGACGGCTTCGTGGGAATTGTATAATCCTTCCTAAGTAAACTTGGCTAGCAGGAGAGCCAATGGGAGAGCTTGGCGACTACCAGGCTGGCCAATGAGTGGAGACATTGAGGCAAGTTTAACAGCAATCTCCGTCTCGTGTTTATCTCCGAGGACGAGGAGGAGGAGGAGGAGGAGGAGGAGGACGAGGAGGACGAGAAAACCAGAGAAGGAAGGAATGTCGATGCTATCATTCATGTGTTGTTTGTTCGTTTACCTTTTGTCCTCCTCCTCCTCCTCCTCCTCCTCCTCCTCCTCCTCCTCCTCCTCCTCCTCCTCCTTAAACGTTTGGGAATAGCGTAGTATATTTAATTAATCCCTTCACGCCGGGAGTTGACGTTTTTTCCCGCAGCCTCCACGGATGAAATAGTGGTCATATTACACTAGGTTGTCGACTCTATTGCATTGGGTTCGATCTCGTCCATGGTGGGTTTGCACTGTCTGCCTTCCTTCAACCTTTCATCTGGCTGTGACGATTCTACTGATTTTTATTTTTATTTTATTTATTTATTTTATGATGTTTCACCTTTTTTTTGATGTTGTGTTGTGGTTTTGTTTGTTTGTTTGTTTGTTTGTTTGTTTGTTTTGGTTTTAGGATTGGTAACGATCGGATTGGGTTGTTTGGGGTCTAGTTGATGAAGAGTTGGGAAGAGAATAGGGATTGGATGGGATGGTGTTATTGTGTGTGTGTGTGTGTGTGTGTGTGTGTGTGTGTGTGTGTGTGTGTGCGTGTGTGCGTGTGTGCGTGTGTGTGTTATGAGAAATCTGAGGCAGTTAATGAATATCGAAGAGCAAGTAACCTAAAAGTGGGAAAAATTATGAGGAAAAAAATGTAAAGGGAAAAGAACACACACACACACACACACACACACACACACACACACACACACACACACACACACACACACACACACACACACACACACACACAGACCCTCCCTCACGCACGCAAATAGAGAGCAATAAAAAACGATACACTTCTCTGAACTCCTTTAATCACGTTCTGAGAGAGAGAGAAGAGAGAGAGAGAGAGAGAGAGAGAGAGAGAGAGAGAGAGAGAGAGAGAGAGAGAGAGAGAGAATCAATAGTGAGTGGCTTCTGTTCACCTTGGTTCTAATTAGGAATCTACTAAATGACTCAGGTGATCCACGAAATCACGCGATGCTCCTTGGCCCTACCAGGTGTCAGGCAGAGGCAGGGTGATCTTCAGGCTCTCTCGTGTCTGCCCTTCTCTCCCTCTCTCTTACTCTCTTACTTCCTCTGTCTACTTGTGGCTCTTCTCTCTCTCGCGTGTTCATGGTAGTGGAGGTGGTGGTGGCGGTGTAGGGAGAGAGAGAGAGAGAGAGAGAGAGAGAGAGGGAGAGGGAGAGGGAGAGGGAGAGGGAGAGGGAGAGAGAAAGAGAAAGAGAGAGAGAGAGAGAGAGATCATGAAGTAAGAACTTTAATTAATGGTAATTGCTACTATTTTTGCTACTACTTTTACTACTACTACTACTTCTGCTGCCAAAGTGTGTGTATTCTTCTTTTTATTATTATTATTATATTTTATTATTATTATCATTATTATTAGTACTATTATTATTACTATTATTTATTTGCCTTATCACTAAATCAAGAACAAATTATATATTAAGTAGCATTAATAAATAAGACTTGCACTGAACGCTATATTAGCAAGTCGCCTCGCTGCCTTGCTCTCCTCTCCTCTACGCCAAGACACGAACACTTTTAAAAATGAACGAAAACCTCACCACCTTAACGTCTGGTCTGGGAAGGCGCCACAAACCAGCTCTATTCAAAAGTCCCGGCGATTAAAAGCATAGAGAAATTAAATGGCCAAGGAATGTGTTTGAGGAGTGACATTTATTATATTATTTATCCCGCTTTAGATCTGAACCAAAGCCGAGGCGAGGCGGTGCCCCGGGCGTGGTGCGGGGCATCTTGGGCCTCCTGACGAAGGGGCACAAGGGCGCTGCCTTCCAAAGTCACCCTCACACTCCCCTCTTCCATAAAGTCGAAGAAATTTTTGATAGTGTCTCGTTTACGTTTCTCGTGTGCCAGATGTGCGGAAACAAAGATGGTTTTTATTCCTGTTTCATTGTTTATTAAGTTCCCTGAAGGTGTGCGGGAAGCAAGTCTTGATCCGCGTGTGGTTTTCGTGGTGGTGGTTGCGTCGCCTCAGTGTGGACACCTGGACTTATGGTTTTCCTCGGTAAAAGTTACGAAAAGTTAACCATACGAGCGTGGCGGCGGTAACGCGGGCCTGGGTAGGTGAAGGCCAGGTGGGGAGGGGAGGGGGAGGGGGAGGGGGAGGCACCCCTTTATACCGGTGACACGAGAAAATGAGCCCCCCGGCCCTCCCTCTCCTTTCCTTCATCTCTAATTCACAATGCTTCATCCACACGCCTTGCCAGTCGTCGCCGTTCGAACGATAGCCTCTGACAATGGTTGAAATGATGCGGGCATCGGAAATGCTGGTGTGAATACCTGACTAGACGCACCCGGACCCCGTTATGACGCACACGCTTACCTCGACCCCGCCCCGGCGTGTCCTCGGGGCGGGACGAGGTCGAAGTGTGACCCTAGGGCAAGACAGCCCGTTGACGATCCTTATGGGATGGTTATTGAACTTAGAAACCCCGGTGCTGTGGTGCTGTGGTGAGGGCAGCGGGGCGACGGGGAAGCGGCCCCGCCCTCGTAATTACGACTCGACCTCATCGACAGGTGCACATCAACACGTCACTCGAAAACCCGCGAGTCATTTCTTGCGGGTTGGTGTCGCCCTGCCGCTGAGAAGGCAATACATCCGAGGCGGCGTGTTGACATCTAAACGACCTGAGTCTTATACCGAGGTCACGGCCACCAGTATTGTACGACTAAAAGCTATAACTCTGGAGGCAGGTGGGGGAAGGACCTCTTTAATTAGACTTGATCTCCCTTCACCATCTCTAGGCCACAGCTGGAGAAACTCGGCCGACTACACCACGGCGGGGGAGACCACGAAGCCCCTGAAGACACCTCACCTCCCCAGCGTGAGAGGTGTGGGAGGACAGGGGGGCGGGAACGGGCGTGCAGACGGGTGGCGGGCGAGGCAGAGAGGTGACGTGGGGTGAGAGAGGAGAATACATGAGTTTTATCTGACGATCGTTCGGTTGCCAACA
>JAXIVD010001504.1:0-15000 GCA_036785275.1 Cancer borealis | reverse complement strand
CTCTCTCTCTCTCTCTCTCTCTCTCTCTCTCTCTCTCTCTCTCTCTCTCTCTCTCTCTTCCCCTCTCTCCCCCCCCCCCCCCGGCGCGTCCAAGGCTCTCCCAGTAATGATTTTCCATCAGGGTATTATGACTGATTAGATGTTGGGCCACTAATGAACACTATTGAATTAATGGGGATGTCCAGTAGGGGGCGCGAGGGAGGGGGTGTTGGGGGGCATTAAGGGGGAGGAGGTAGATAGGGCTTAAGGGGGATGGGAGGAGGAGGCTGAGGCAAGGTCGGTGTGTGTGTATCATTTTTTGAGATGTACACAGTATACACACATACATACATACACACACACAGGTAAGAAAAAAATGGTCTTGTGTCTTGTTTACCTGAGTGTATTATGAAAAGTTTGGAGTGAAAGGAATTTTTAAGTGTATTTTTTGAAGGGGCCGTTTATTTTTTTCTTTCAGTTTTCTTTTTTGTTGGGTTATTTTTTTCCCCTTCATCAGAGTTGACCATCTCCTCCTTTCTCTCCTCCTCCTCCTCCTCCTCCTCCTCCTCCTCCTCCTCCTCCTCCTCCTTCCTCTCTCTGGAAAGCTTTGATGGTGTTGGTGTTATTATATTTTTTTTCCTTCCTCCATTTTATTCGTTGCCTTTTCCTTCTTCTCATCTTCGTGTGTTTTACTTTTTTTTTTCCCCTCTTGATTTACTGTTATTTGAGCGACAATACTGTTGGATTTCTTACTCTTGTCTTTCATTCTTTTTTTTTCTGACTTAATTTTCCTTATTGTGGTTTAATTTTCCTTTTCTTTCCCTGTAATATTGTTCCCTTAGTTTTATTTCCACTTAGTTTTCCTTTTTATATTCACTTCTTAAAACCTAACTTAACCTAACCTAACCTAACCTCAACCTAACCTAACCTCAACCTAACCTAACCTAACCTCAACCTCAACCTAACCTAACCTAACCTAATGTTACTTTATCATTACACCTTTTCTATCCCTGTTTTCTTTCAATTTACTTTAGCTGAGGGGACACTATAGAAAAATTATCATAACACTATAGATATTACCGTACGAAAAAAAAACTGGAAGGTAGATTAAGTGTGAACAATATTGAGTAAAGTAAAAAAAAAAATGGAGGGACTAGGAGGGAGTGAGGTATGTGTAGAGAGAGAAGAAAGGAGGAAGGAGAGAATGAAGGGAGAGAAGAGATAGAGGGAGGGAGAGAGAGGGAGGGAGAGAGGGAGAGAGGGAGGAGTGATTGAAGAGCCTGCTAACATCTTCTGACTAAACCAACCAGCCGAGAGAGAGAGAGAGAGAGAGAGAGAGAGAGAGAGAGAGAGAGAGAGAGAGAGAGAGAGAGAGAGGACAAAAATAGACATACTAACGAACGGAAAACTCGCTCGCTCTCACTCGCGCACATACCTGAAAAAATAACACCTGACTCTACTCAGGTGTGTTGTGTTGACTGTCTTCAAACATTTATTGCCACATATATATCATCCTAACATTGTATATTCAAACTCTCTCTCTCTCTCTCTGTCTCTCTCTCCCTCTCTCTCTCTCTCAAGCCTGCATTCATTCACTCCTTTATTTACTCCTTACACACACTCACTCCCTCACATAAAATCCGTAACCTAACCTAACAACACACTTAACTATCTATCTATCAATCAATGAGGTTAGAAAGTTAGAGAGAAAGAACGAAGGATGGAAAAGGAGGTTAAGAATGCTTTCCTTTCTGCGATGAGACAAATGGAGGCGTACAACTGATGTCCGATACCATCTTACCGCAGTGCCTCCCGCCAGCCTCACATGAACAGCTCTGAATAATACTGATGCAAGCGGAATGAGCTCTGCACGAACGCCATTGCGGCCTGCCATTAGAGCTCCACGCCGCCCCAGGGAAAGAGAGAGAAGAGGAGGAGTTGGAGGAAGAGGAGGAGGAGGAGGAGGAGGAGGAGGAGGAGGAGAAGGAGGAGGAGAAGGAGGAGGAGAAGGAGGAGGTAGCCGCTGACCGCTCCCTCTTTTTATCCCGGCCCGCTAAGCCACAAATGAGGGGAATCCGCCGCCTGATAATAATACCGATGAAGAATCCAGCAAGTCACATAGCACACGCACACCATCCGCCTAATTATTGTTCCGTGTTGAGGGAAAAATCGGGAGCGACATGCAACCAACTAACCTTGTAGCCGTGGACGAGGCGTAGACAGGCCTATGTGTGTGTGTGTGTGTGTGTGTGTAGGGGGGGAGTGTATGTATGTGTGTGTGTGTGTGTGTGTGTGTGTGTGTGTGTGTGTGTGTGTGTGTGTGTGTGTGTGTGTGTGTGTGTGTGTGTGTGTGTGTGTGTGTGTGTTTGGGCAGGGATAGGATGCTATACTCTCACTCTGTATATTATAGACCTCACTTTTTTTTCCCCTCCTCATCCTATCACCTATCACTCCCTCACACCTGTCCTTTTCGCGCCTTTTTTTTTTTCTTTTTCTCTTTCTTTTTTTTTTTTTTTTTTACCGTTACCCATTTAGAAGCTACACCATTTCCGTCTATAACATGTTGTCTCGCCTAATAAGATTACCACGTGGAGAAAATAAAAAGGGAAGAACGGGTAACCTTAATAAATTACCATGTACTTGAAATTGTCTTAACCGTTGGGGGGGGGGAGTGAGGGGGGGAGGAGGAAGGAAGCACCCCCCACCCCCCTCATCTAGCCAAAATGGGAGCAAATTATAGTCTCCGTAAACGTGACTTGGGTTGAAAATATAGCGACGTTGTTTTCCAATTGTCACCTTTAGTAGAAATCTCTTATGTATTTTTTATACGTGTTACCTGGGCGATGGTTTGGCTTCCTTGCATCAGGTGTAACATTATGATGAGGCGGATGTCTGCGAGCATCACACATCCGGTCTACCGCATCAACACCTGGATTATATCGACCAGGTAATTGCACAACGAGCGGCGGCGGCGGCGGTAGTAGATTCACCCTGGATTATCAACAGTCTTCAGCAGTCTTCCCTGGCAACTCAAGGCCTTTTTTACGGCGTCCCGGGCGGCATCACAAGGGTGTGGACGGATTAAAAATACCTTCAATCTGTTTTCTTGCTGTAAATAGAAATCTGGGAATAGTGACACGTTTTACACCTCGTCGTTTTGACACGCTGTTTTTCCCTCGTCGTCTCGTCGTGTCGTGTCTTCGTGGAATCGTTTATGTAGATACGTGAGATGAATGGAAGGAATCATAAGCTTTCTGGGGTAATAAGAAAAGGTGTTTGAATGACTAGCGAAGGTGTTAAGGACTAAAGGAAGGGAGGGAATGACTTAAAGAGAGGCGTTGGAATAGCAATCTGGTAGTCACAGGAGAACAAAGGAAGAGTTAGGTTAGGTTAGATTAGGACATACGAGCATCATGTGTCTGTCATTCGTATGCCATCTCAATGAACTACCTCCTGACGCTCGCTCGGCCTGTAACTCGAAACCCTACGTTCAATTAAGGCATGAACGTCCCTCGTAGTGGTAAGGCGACACCTGGCGGGATAATGTGTGTCCGCAAGGTGATTTGAACCGCGAGAGTGAGAAGAGAAGAGAAGATAAAGAGATAAGAATTGGATACAGGAAAAAGAGAAAGGGAATAGGAAAAAGAGAAGATAGAAGAGAATAGAAGAGAATATTCTTTCATGTGTACGTGTTCACAGGTCGTTTCATTGTGGTGGAAAGGCAATGAAGGGCTGCCTCGTCCACCTTGACCACCACAATCTGAATCGATGAAGACAATGGTGCCACTTAACCATCCACCTACCATCCACCCCCCTCCACCTACCACCTACCACCTCTCTCCCTTTTCTCTTGTTTCATTCCTTCCCCTCCCTTCCTTCCCCTTGTCTGCATCCCTTCCTTCCTGCCTCCCTTTATTCCTTTTGTTTTCCTTCCTTCCTCCCTTCCTTCTTTGTTTCCTTCTGGTTTTGCGCCTGTTTTTGTATTCTTGTTTCCTTCCTCTTGTTCTCACCTTCCTTATCTCTATCTTTATTCTCTCTATCTTTATTCTCTCTCTCTCTCTCTCTCTCTCTCTCTCTCTCTCTCTCTCTCTCTCTCTCTCTCTCTCTCTCTCTCTCTCTCTCTCCTCTCTCTCCTCTCTCTCTCTCTCTCTCTCTCTCTCTCTCTCTCTCTCTCTCTCTCTCATACCAGCCTTTATGTGTCTCTGAAATGACACTCAACTCCATTAACCCCAATTAAGAGCAGACTAAATACAAAAATCATGAAATAAAAGAACAGAAAATGGACGTGTTGATTCTTAAAACTGGACAAGGAATCATATATATTTTATATCTCTTCTGTCTATTCTTCTTACAGTCTCTCTAGTCTCTTCCTCACCCTCCTCCCGCTCTCTTTATCCTTCAATGGGTTCGTGAGTCGAGCAATTGGAGGAGGGAGGAGGAAGAGGAGGAGAGTAAAGGGTAAAGTAAATGGGTGTTAGGTAGAATGTATCTTAACACTTCTTATTCACCTCTTCTTGCTGGAACCTGAGAAGTGAAACACGCGAGGGTGTGATGACTACTAACACGCTTCACGCCAGAGACTCAGAGGGAAGAAGAGATAAAGTATAACGGAATGTAGGATATTGGGTTTGTTTTTGTAGTTATCGTTGTTATAAGGTGTTGGTATTACTATTTTTACTACTATTACTACTACTACTATTGCTGCTACTACTACTACTACTACTACTACTACTACTACTACTACTACGTCTCCCTTCCTCCTGCGGCCCCAAAACAAATCGTTGGTGCGTCTGGCCACGGATCGAGTGAGACGGATCGACCCTGAGTCTGGCGGATCAATAGGGAACTCAGGTGATGAGAATGACCGACTGACTGACCGACCGACCCATTCACGTGACTGTCTGCCGGCCAGTCACTCTCCTATGACTTACCAATGAGAGACTGGGAAAAAAGGAGACTGATTTTTTTCCCTAAAGTCGAGATTGACATTTAATCCATGTTAGGGTTTTGGATGAGTCTGGATGAGTGTGGATGGAGGCAAGTAATCGATCTCTTTACTTAGCATAAATGTTTTTTTAATGGACGCGTTAATTCGGGGTCCAATTACGTCCCGCGGGAATAATTGGCGCAGTGTCTTCGTCCTCTCATTTGGGTCTTTGTTGCGGCAAAGGGTTCGACTCCTGGTGAGGGTGTACGTTGTTTTAATTAGGGTTGTGTGATTGTGTGTGTATGTGTGTGTGTGTGTGTGGTGGAGGGGGCAACGGGGGGCAACGAGGGTTAATGAAGGGGGTTGATTAGAGAAAAAGAGAAGAAAAAAAACGAAGAGAAGGAATAATCGTAAATAGTTTAGTTGATTTTTAGTTTATTTTTTAATCTAAAATCGCATTGTATTATCTTCATGCTGTTCCCTATAATAACATTTCTACTATTGTCATTTCTTCTTTTTTTTCATTATCGTTGGTCCAGATTATACAAAAAAAAATTACCCTCTAAGCAAAATCTTGGAAACCTTCACTTATATTTTTTTCCCTTCCAACACAATCGCTTCCATCTCAGTTCTTCTTTCTCTTTCAAGGCAAACTTAAGTGCCATCTTATATTTCCTATACATTCTCTTTTTCTTTCCTGGTGACCGTCGCCTCTCCTCCTCCTCCTCCTCCTCCTCTTTCCCCTCTCCTCTCCTCCTCCTCCTCCTCTCCTCTCGTCTCCTCTCCTCCTCTCCTTCTTTCCTCTCTTTCTTCTCCTCCTATCTCTCGTCATATCCAGCTTGACTCTCATAGATGTATCGTTGGTCCTTACTTTCTATGAGTCAGATGCTGAGTGTGAGGGTGTGAGGGTTGTGGAGGAGGAGGAGGAGGAGGAGGAGGAGGAGGAGGAGGAGGCCGCGTCTGTGATAAGAAGTGTTAATGGTTCATCTTTTTGGAAGAGGCTGAGAGGGGAAAAAGGAGACTTACTGGTGTGTTTTAGTTCTCTCTCTCTCTCTCTCTCTCTCTCTCTCTCTCTCTCTCTCTCTCTCTCTCTCTCTCTCTCTCTCTCTCTCTCTCTCTCTCTCTCTCTCTCTCTCTCTCTCGTTCTCAGTGGTTCGGTCGGTCGATGTAATTATTTTCCTGATTTTTCACGTTTTCATTCTCACGGCATTTCTCCATCTCTTTAGTTATCGTGTCATTTCCCTTTAAAATCACCAAATTGTGTGTCAACATTTTTATTTTCTCCAACTAGTATCGCTTCTCGTCGATTCTCAACCTTCCACGTCCCTCATTTGGAACTTAAAATAACAGACTTTAAAAAAAAACAAAAAAAACTATTCCCTGAGATTATATATACAAACCTCACTGCCAGCACGTCATCGCCTCCTCTCCTATCCTCCTCCTTCCTCCTTTCCATCACATCTCCTTCCTCTTCCCTTCCTTCCTTTCCCCTCCCAATCATCTAGTCTTGATCCTTCTCCCTCCTTCCCTTCCCTCCCTCGACTACCAGCCACAATGCCACAGTGACAAGAGGAATGAGTGATGAGCAAAGCGGGACATCACGCATCCAGATTTGGTCGGGCGCTGCAAGTCTGTTTACCAATTTCTGTTGTAGGGGGCGTTGGGGAAGGCTGGAAAGGGGTTGTCTGCGTCTCCTAATTGGTTGGCAGGATGATTGGTGGCTTCGAATGATCAGAGGAAGGTCAGATTCTGATAAGCTTCTAATGGGAACGGAAATGGCTGGTTTAGGTTTGTTAAAAGGGGAATTATGTGCGGTTTTGTTATCTGCCGGAGCCTCAGACCGGGAGGGACGAGAGGGACGATAGTGGAAGTGGTGGTGCTCTTGAGGGGGTTACAAGGCGGTGGTTCAAGCAGTTTGGGGTTGTGAAGGCTTGTTAGGATGATGTGTGTGTGTTCAGGGTCATCTTTATATGGTGTGTGTGTGTGTGTGTGTGTGTGTGTGTGTGTGTGTGTGTGTGTGTGTGTGTGTGTGCGTGTGCGTGTGCGTGTGTTTGTGAGGTCTAATGATTTTTTTTTTTTGCTCCCCATTTCAGCATATTTGTTTTAATAGTTCTTGTTATGCTTATGCTATTAACATTTATCAAAACCTTTGTTAGGATTCTTATGTAGATGCCACAAACAAACACACACACACACAAACAAACACTTAAATCACACCAATCAAAGTCACCGCCAACCTGTGTCACCCACGTGCACTCACCACCACAACAACACCACTAACATCACCACCACTACCTCACCATTATAACTCCCTCGCTACGGCCGCGCCCTCCACTCCCTCACCACCACATTATCACCATACAACGGGCATCACCACGCCTGTGATGCCTAGTGACACCTGGAGTGATGGATTGGGTGGGCAAGGGCCTGGATCTGCCTAATCACGAATGGACGTAGCCTCAGAGGGGAGAGGGAGGGATTGGAGGGGAAGGGATGGGAGGGATTGAAGGGGAAGGGAGAGATGGAGGAATGACCGATGTGGGTGGAGGTGTTTGCGCGGGTAAGAGGGGAGATTGGAGGAGTGGGGGAGTGGAGGAGTGTAGGAGGGGAAGAGAATGGATGAGAGTCGATGTACGAATGAAGGTTTGGTGTGGAATGATGGAGATGGGAAGTAGGAGAGGAGAGGTGAGGTGAGGGCGGTAGAGGAGGACAAGGAGGAGGGAAGGGGAGGAGGGAGGAGGGAGGAGGAGGAGGAGGAGGAGGGTACCGTAAAAGCGGATAAGCATAACGAATCAAGGAACATAAAACTAAATACAAAGGAGGAGGAGGAGGAGGAGGAGGAGAAAGAGGAGGACGCAGTTCCTGGTCTGACATTTCCAGTTCCACGACAAGGCAAAATTCTCTCCTTCCACCACCACCAGCACCACCAGCAGCACCACCACCACCACCACCACGTTGTTGATTCAGTCAGTCCAGCAAAGAGTGTATGTATGTACGTACGAATCTACACACCTTTGCTTCATTCACCCTGACAGTAACGTACAAAAGAACAAACGAAAAAAATGATAGTCAAGCGGAGGCAACATGAACTAAAAAAAAAAAAAAAAGAATTACATAACATTAACCCAGACGTGTTTTCGACTCATAGTAATAATAATAATAATAATAATAATAATAATAATAATAATAATGATAATGATAATAATAATAATACGACCGAACAACAATCAACAACAACAGACTGTATGGATCAAGGAAGCCGCAGCGCCCGGGGAAAACATGGCCATTCCAACAACTGATATTGTCCCAAATTATCGATAATTGACTCGCCCCGAACGTTTTTGCTTCGACCCAAACCCCCGACTTGAAGACCCTCGCTGCGGTGGTCTAATGAGGACGAGGACGAGAAGGATGTGGACGAGGACGCTGACATGAGGGCGAGGACGAGACGAGGATATAAAGATGAGGACAAGAAGATGAGACCAAGAGGACGAGGACAACAAAAATGAGAACAAGTAAAAGAGAACAAAAACACGGACAAAAAGACAATAACAAGGAGACGAGGACATAAAGAAGGGTACAAAGACGAGGACGAGGAGACAAGAGCGAGACCGAATGGGGACAAATTCTTCCCCTCTTTGCCAGATAAACACTTATACAAAATTAACAGACAACTCGGCGCCGCTAATCCTTGTTGCTATTAATCACTTACCAAATCATCTAACATTTGATGATTTCTTTCCCCTAATAGCAAATGGTATGTATTTTCCGCCTTGAATTCTTCCTTTCATGGCCAAGAAACTACTCCTGCCACTCTTGATCCCTTAACGCGGGCAGCTGCCTTTCAATCGTTCACTAAGACACTTCTCCCTCCCTCCTCTCCCTCCCTCCCTCCCTCCCCTACGCCTCTCTCTCCTCCATCTCCTGTACGGACTCTAAGCACTTGACCGATATTATCCCTCTATCAATACCACCCAAAGCAAGTAAGCCAGAACCCCAGTTAAATCCCAGCTAAACCCCAGACTCAACCTAACCCCGTCCCAGGCCGGCCATCGAGCTGGGATCAACAGGAGCGTCAACAAGACCTTTTTCCCTCAAGGACCAACTCGTCAGCTGACCAGTCCCTCTCCCTCTCTCCCTCTCCCTCTCTCCCTCTCCCTCTCCCTCTCTCTCTTCCTCTCCCTCATTGAACGGGGTCCATTGAGCGGCGGTCCTCTGGTCATTTGGTCATTGTCTTAAGACTTTACCGAGTCGTAATGGATCTTTTTAGTTGAAGGTTCTCGCGTTTTTTTCTCTTTCTTCAAGTCTCCGTGAAAGAACCGCTCGCCTGCCACTTAGGAAAGAGGCGCGGGGGCTAATGGACTCTTAATTGAATGGAATAATTGATAAGTGGGCAGGTTATTGGTGGACGAGGAGACGGTATGGAAGCTGTGGGTGGGTGAATGGGTGAGTGGGAGTGGGTGGGAGGGGACGATGTGGGAAGGAAGGAAGGAAGGAAGGAAGGAAGGAAGGAAGGGGTTGTGTCCAGCCTGACATCCTGGAAATCGCTATCATACTAGGTTAAAAAATAAATAAAAAATGTCGCAGAAAACCGAAAAGAACATCACAGAGAGTCATGGAGTGAAGGTATCAGCAAGTTTTTCTCCTTTTTTTTCTTTTTTTCCTTTTTTTTTCTTATAGCGACGCGGGGAGATGTAACAGTATGCTAAAGTATCCCAATTAGCAGGTGTGAGTTGTGTGGACGAGGCGGGTTGTCTCCTGATCAGTGATAAATAATTAGTGTTGACGCCTCGCCGCAAGGGATCACCGCGGTAAGATGGGACTGTCGAGGGGGTGGTGGTGGTGGTGATGGTGGTGAGGATGGTGGTGGTGGTGGTGGTGGTGGTAATGGTGGTGATGGTGGTAGTCAAACACTGCAGAGGAAGAAGCTGCTGTGACTGTCAGACTGAAAGTAAACATTGTGTGAGATGAATCTGTGTTTTCTAGATTCCAAATTTGCTCTTTCGCTATTTTCTTCTTCCTCTATTCCTTAATTTCCTCATTATCTCTTCTTTTACCTTCGTACTCCTCCTTCTCATTCTTTACTCTACCTACATCACCATTCCTAAAGCAGCCAGACAAGAAAAATAATAATAATAAATAAACATACATATCCTATTACCATACAACATCCACTCTCAACATAACACAGCATAACATAGCATAGCATAGCATAGCATAGCATAGCCTCCAGGTGTGCAGTGCCTTGTTCGTCCTGGAGGCTGGAAGTGGAAGCGCACACCCGGCCCTCCAATGACCAGTGTCCAGCGTTCATTGTCTCAGAGGCAGACCGGTTGGGGAGAAGGTTTTGTTCGTGTCCTAATTGGTCTTTGATGGTGATCGCTGCCACCCGGTAAAAATATCCTTCATTAAAAGCTGGTTCAAGAGGAGGAGGAGGAGGAGGAGGAGGGGAGGAGGAGGAGGAGGAGGAGGAGGAGGAGGAGGACAGGAGGAGAAGAGGAGGAGGAGTGTTTGTGTGTGTGTGATGTGGGGGGGTTGCTAGAAGGGGTGACGGTTTAATGAGAGAGAAAGAGAAAGAGATTGGTGCATTTTTTTTAGTATTTATTGAAAAGACAGAGAGAGAGAGAGAGGGAGTGGGCAGTATTGAGGAGGTGAAAGGTATGGGGGGTAGGGGGTAGGGTGAAGGACTAGGAATGGGAATGGGAAAGAGGAGAAAACAAGTAAACAAAAGGTATTAGATTGATGTATGATATGACTCTCTCTCTCTCTCTCTCTCTCTCTCTCTCTCTCTCTCTCTCTCTCTCTCTCTCTCTCTCTCTCTCTCTCTCTCTCTCTCTCTCTCTCTCTCTCTCTCTCTCTCTCTCTCAGTATTGCCTTCCTTCCGTCTCACCACCTACCTCCCCTTCCTACCTTCCACTTCCGTCGTTTACCTTCCCTTCCCTTGCCTTGCCTTACCTTCCCTTCCCTTCCCTTCCCTTCCCTTCCCTTCCCTTCCCTTCCCTTCCCTTCCCTTCCCTTCCCTTCCCTTACCCTCCCCACCTCCCTGCTGTCCTTGCCTTGCCTCCTTACTCCCACATTATCTCCCTCTTCTCTCCCATCCTTCCTTGCAGCAATCTTTCATCCCTAACACTCCTCTTTACTCCCTTTAGAAGAGAGAAAGAGAGAGAGAGAGAGAGAGAGAGAGAGAGAGAGAGAGAGAGAGAGAGAGAGAGAGAGAGAGAGAGAGAGAGAGAGAGAGAGAGAATAAAAAAAAAAAAGAGGGAAAAAATAGAATAGTTAGGGCTGCATTACCGTAATAAGAACCGGAAGAGAATCGGGAAGGGAAGAGAAAAGCGAAACCGGAACCAAGCGAGGAAGTAGTGACCTCAAACAGCTTAGAATTACGGATTGTTCCCTGCAACCGTATCCACATCAGGCCTTGGAGGGAGGGAGGGAAGGAAGGTGGAGGGGTGGAGGGAAGGTGGAGGGAGTATTGCAGGTGGGTTGAGGTGCATTTTGGGGGCTATTCAATGCGTGTCTCTTCCCTAACCCTTGTCAGTCCATGTTTAAGTCTGATCGTACTGGGAAGACTGAATGTGACCTTTTGTTAGTATGTATGTTCGTATGTTCCTATCTTCCTTCCTCCCTTCCTTTATTCCTCTTTATTTTATTTCCTTGCCTTGTCTTTCCTTTCCTTTCCTTTCTCCTGTTCCTCTTCTTCCTCTCTCTCGCTTTCTTAGTGTTCCCTCCTTCTCCTCCTCGTCCCTTCCTCCCCTCTTCCCTCCTCCATCATTACACCTCTCTGTACTGTCAATCTTAGCTACTCCCTCCCTTCACTCCCTCCCTTCACTCCCTCCCTTCACTTCCTCCCCTCACTCCCTCCTCTCCTTATAATGTGATTTATCCCCCATTTTCCCCCTTCCCCCTCTCTCCTCCTACCTCTTGTGTGTCTCCCCTTCCTTACACCCCTCTTACCCCACTCCCCTCCTCCTCCTCCTCCTCCTCCTCCTCCTCCTCCTCCTCCTCCTCCTCCTCCTCCTCCTCCTCCTCCTCCTCCTCCATGCATTCACCGTGCCTCTGTGTCATTGATTTTAATTTGTTTAAGTTATGAGACCTGGTGGCATTTTTGTGTTATTAATTCCAGGCGATATTAATTTTGACTCATTTGTCACAACCCGATTCTGCTGCGACATTTTCTTTTTAAGGCCCGACTATTTATTTTGAGTTTATCCTCGAAAATTTTTTTTGAAAACACACACATACGTGACTAAAATGTATATGATGTTGGCCTTGCTATGTGCGATTTATTTTTTTAGTAATGTTTGATGTAAGTGTTGAAAAAGCGTCTTATTAATGTATTATACGTACTGTTGTTAGGAGAGAGAGAGAGAGAGGGGGAGGGAGAGGAGGATGGGAAGGGAGGAAAAGGGAGAGAGAGAGAGAGGGGAAGGGAGGGGAAGGTTGGGGTAAAGGGGAAGGAATAGAGAAGTTGAGAGGTGGGGACAGAACTACAAATGGCAGGAAGCAATTTTCATGTAAGTATTGTACATACATACAATCCTTGATTAGGCTGCGTCGGGGCAATGATTGGGTGATTGGGGGACCACTTTGGGGGACTTTGTGGCGTTCTTTGGTTGTCATTTTGTTACTCATTCTGGGTGAGCGTGTTCCATTGTGGCGTGATTTTGTGGCGTAATTATGGGGTTTCGACTAGAATGTCCGTCAGCACTGATTAGCATAGTGTTGATTGTGTGTGTGTGTGTGTGTGTGTGTGTGTGTGTGTGTGTGGGTGTGGGTGTGTGTGTGTGTGTGGGTGTGTGGATGTGTATGTTTGTTTGTTTTGTTGCCAATACATACACTACCACTCCACATTATCTTCATCCACATACACACACATACACCGTTACACTCCCCTTCCTCCTCCTCCTCCTCCTCCTCCTCCTCCTCCTCCTCCTCCTCCCGCTCCTCCCCCCACATTACCACCCCACGCCACGCCATCAACTCAGCGGCTTCAATGCATTCTTCAATTCGCATGATTATTGATGTGGTTCCTGTCAATGGCTTGATTGGTTCACGTAACTGTCTCGCAGGTAAAGGTGTGTTGTAAGGGGGGCGGCACTCACCCCCCTTAACACTACCACCATCACCATTACCACCACCACCACCACCACCACTACTACTATCACTAACACCACGTCTATTTACCTTAATGTTGCTATATATTTTTAAAGATATAAATGTAAATGGTGTGACATATTTTATTTTTAATTTTTTGTATATATACATGGATACAAAAAGAACGTTTATACATTTATAGAGAATAGAATAAATTACAAAGATTCAGTTAAAGTTATAAAGAAATATATATTGTCGTGTATTTTGTGAAAGATGAAGAATGATAAAAATATCATAAAAATCCGGAGAAGATAATAATAATAAGGAAAAAAGAACAATGTAAAAAAAAGACAGTTAGAAGAACAGTAAAAAGAAAGAAAATATAATAATGCACAAATCAAGACTAAAAGAAAGAAAAAAAAGAAAACAAATCAGGAGAGAAAGAGTTAAAGAAAAAAAAATGACAATAGAAAAAAAATCACATCACACACCAGAGAAAAGTTTTGTAACATCGAACAGAAAAAAAAAAGAAAGATAAAGGTTTAGCAAAGTCTACACACACACACACACACACACACACACACACACACACACACACACACACACACACACACACACACACACACACACACACACACAAGATCCAAAGATTGACGAGGGAATGAACAAATATATATAAAAAACAGGGACTTGAGGCACCTCGAAGCCCTCTGTTGTGTACACTGTGGAGGGTGTGTGGGCGCCTCCCTGTCGTTTAGGTGTGTTGGGAAGAAGAGAGAAAAAAAAAAGCCTTGATATTTTGTGTCCCCTCAGTGTTATCAGGGAGAAGGGCAGAGGAAACAGAGGTGCCGAGTGTCAGAATATATTTTACTACACTATAGATGACGTAGACAGACAGACTTCAACCATAACAGAAGGAAGATATACAAGTAGAGATTGATAGATAGACCGTCGTTAGTGTTGGAGTGAGTGATAGATGAGATTGAGGTTGGAGAGTTAGGTTGACAGTGTTAGTAAGTAAAGATGGCAACATTGGCTTGGCTCAGCTGTCCGGTGGGTCGGTCCATTCTTGTCAGCTGCCGCTACCAATCGAGTTGAATTATTCATTAATTGATCAATTTTGATTGGTTGGTTGTAGTTCGTGGGAGGCTGTGGCTAGCGAGATGTTCCTCCATGGTTGTGTGTGTTGATGTTGAGGGTCCTCTGTGTGTGTGTGTGTGTGTGTGTGTGTATGTGTGGCAGAGGCTTCACACACACACACACACACACACACACACACACACACACACACACACACACACACACACACACACACACACACACTCTTATAATGAAGTGAATGTAGGAAGAGTTGATAAGTAGCGTCACACACACAGCCATCCATGCGACCTGTAGTTTTGTAGGTAGGAGCTCATGGTAAATTAAGGCTTTAATCAGAATACACTCACCTGCCGTGGGAGGGCAGGTGAGGCGAGGAAGGTGGTAAGACTGAACCCACCCCGTTAGCAGCCTCCAGTATTAGTGAAGTCATATATATTAATCACTACCACGTCGACGCTTTCACACTTTTATGTAAAACACGAACCGGCTTGATGGACGTGACATTATTCTTTTATTAATATGTTACATGCCATTAGTATTCTAGTGGTTAATAATCCTTTGGACTCACTGTCATAGTTATAAGAGAATGACTTTAAGGAGAGAACTTTATATGCATGCGCGCACACACACACACACACACGCGCGCGCGCACACACACACACACACACACACACACACACACACACACACACACACACACACACACACACACACACACACACACACACACATCAAGTTTGGCTTTAATATGGCTCTTGTTGCCAAAAGAAATACAAAAGAAAGATGAGATATATGGAAAATGTACCTAAACAAACAAAATAAAGTAAAAAAATAAAAGATACAAAAGCTGAAAAGAGGGGAAGAAGTACGTTTGTAAACCAACAAAAGAAAATCTTGAG
>JAXIVD010001503.1:75000-83993 GCA_036785275.1 Cancer borealis | reverse complement strand
TCACATCGACCTTTGAGTCTGATGAAAATTAATCTGTTACCCCAGGACATAGGGCCACTGTGACATCCGAGTTTTCACAGTTTACCTTCCCCATATTTCCTTAGCTACCCATTTATCGACCAACCCGTTTGGGAAGATGAACAGCTGGGTGAGCTTTGTGCCAACTGCCCTCGTCCAGGATTGAACTCAGGCCAGCGGATTCATAGTCAGACGTGTTAATCACTGCACCACTGAGGCAGAAGAGTATGATTGATTAAATAGCAGTGGATGAATAATTGAGGAAGGATGTGTTGGATGCTAAGGCAGTGAGAGGAATCTCTGATGGGTAAGATCAGTATGTTGTGTTAGTTAAGATATAAAGATAAAAGGTATATGGGAGTATGACAGGAAAAATACCAATAGAAAGGTGAGTAAGGTGTTAGCTAGTGAAAGGATGAATAGGAAAGAGGTTATAGATGAGTATGAAAGGAAGGTATACGAGAAATGGAGAGAAGCTAGGATGACAGTTGAAGAGGGAGGAAGTGTTGGTAAGGTATTCATGGAGTTCAAAGGTGCAGTGACCACAGTAGCAGCAGAAGTGTTTGGGTATAGAGCCCTGAGGAGTCAGAGAAAGAACAGTGCATGGTGGACAGATGAGATAAAGGAGGTTGTAGAAAGGAAAAGGAGAGCACATGAGAAAATTATTCAAAGGAATATGGAAGAAATAAAAGTGAGAGAACAGAGTGCAAGTTGTTGACTAGGAAGGTAAAGGAGCTGGTGAAAGAGAGTAAAAGTGTTATACTCAAAAAATTCAGGGACATTGAACTCATGAATATCATTAGGTTCAGTAAAGTTTGACCCAACTCACAGAGATTTGAAATGTGTGGGATGTATCATGGCAGAGAGATCCACAATAACTAATGATACTAATTCAATAGAGTAGCGTACTGAAAGAAAGATAAAAGGACATAAATAAAAATTAGTTATTCAATTGATTCAAAGTAAATAATTTAACAGGAAATGGTGTTTTTCCTCCACCGTCACCAGCTGCTGAGCTGTTCACATTTCATCATAACTTTGTACTTTGTATACTCCAAATCCACATACTACTCTCAAAAGAGGATCCCTTCACCAGCTTCTAGCAAGAACCGGAAGACCAAGTGAAAGTTTAGAATCTTGACGGACAGTCACATCTACCTTGTGGATCCTCTCTATCCTAAGATAAGTGGAACTGTAACAATGAAAACTCTTAATGTGGTGAGTCCCAGCACTGATTTATCTAAGGAAAGATTTTGAGAGTGAATATTATTCTTCCCCATCTGAGTCAGGATCTGAGCTGGCAGGTAGAACAACATACTTTTGGTGACCAATGGTGAGCACATTTTATATTTTGGTGCCAGAAAGCATTATATTATTGGTGCTAGCTGGTGGCATTATATAAGGAAAGTGGAGGAAGAATTTGGTATAAAGCTCAGTGAGAAGTGTAATGCAAGGCAGAGGATGTAGTGCATGTAAGTGGCAGGGCTCGCGCTGCCGCTTGTCATTTTCGCCATATGCGATAAAATAAAAACAATGGCGATAATTATATCACATTGGTGAATGTTCTTTGCGACAGTATATTGTATTCTGTATTTAAAAAAAAATTTGGTTACAGTTTTTTTTAACTTGGCTATGGAGTTGGCTACAAGTTTGAAATGTCCAGAGCAAGCCCTGAGTGGTAAAGAGGATGTGAAAGGGCTATGGAAAATGAAATACTTTTCATAACACTAATCGAGATTAATATAGTAAGCAATCAAAATAAAACAATGTGTCCATCATGATAACATTAGTCGGTGTCATAACACACAAAGAAAAAAAAGAATTACAAAATAAGGATGGATAGGATAATTTGCAGAAAGAGGTTCTCAAAATGTATGCTATTTTTTTATTTACCATTCAATATTTCCCTTTTACCTTGAATTTTCTTTTATAACTTTTTTTGGGGCAGAGCTTAATAATAAAGTTATAGATACCCTATGCCCTATATGATATTAGTAGCTGCCAGGGGAAGCTTGAGTCATTGGTGAAACATGGTGTGTGCTGTGCCAGGCACTCACACTGACGCCTGGCAGTGTGCATGAAAGTCTTTTGAACATTAGCCAAGGATGACGCGATACCCAGACAACAGCTAATCATATTTCAGTATTTAATATCTCCCAACCCACTTTCCCACACGACTGAGATTTGAATTAAGTAGCCATGATGGTCTCGTGAAGGAAGTGTGCGTTTAACCCTTGGCAGGCAATCAAGCGGTTTAATGAGGAAGAAAAAGCCTCGATAGACGATCTGGTATATATTAAAAAATACGCCAATCTCACACTGCTATTTTTTTCTGGTAGATTTTGATGTGTTTTGAATTAATCTGATAGTTGTTCCCGTTGCAAATCATTGTCTTTTTTTATGCCCCCTCTCCTCCGTGGCAAGTAATGATTTGCGACAAACACAAATAAAAGATTAAAACAAAACACACCAAAATCTACAAGAAAAATATAGGGTATTAATCTACATCTTCATCATAATGCTCTAGAAAACTGAGTGTTATAATTCTAAATTACCTGATAAATTCTGATGTTTTCCTAATTACATTTCTGTCGCAAGTTCCTAAGTTCTGAGATATTCAATGTTTTCTATGAGCAAATATCTGAGGTTGGGGTATGTACTTACATACGATTCTACACTAGTTTCTACCACGGGAAGAAGTGGGAGATAAATAGGGAATTGTTAGGTTATGTTAGTGATTCTGGCACCTTGTCTTTAGCATAAATCAATTTTCATTTTCTTCCCCACCCTAGAGCCTGCATTACCAAATATCCTCAAGCTTGTTGGGGTGATGAGGATATTTTATAAAATATATATTTGCGACGAAAATGAAGGTCAAAATTATTCAAAATTAATCAAAATCTATACGAAAACTGTTATTTGGATCCCGGTGCATTATGGTGAAGATGTAAAAATTTACCAAAAATAGTTTCATCCACTTAGGATACCTAATCTTACATAACCTAACCTTAGTTTAGGTTTTAGTTGTTGGGAAAACTTTATGATTTTAATTTTCTAAAAGTAAAAACAAAGTTCTTAGAGATACGGCAGTCGTACCGCGTTGTCATCCCCCATTCATCTGCTATTCCTACAGCCTGTGCCTTATTATTTACCTGGTAAAGCATCTTTCAAGTTATGTTAGGTTGATTATGTAATGTTAGGTATGGTTTAGTTCGGTTATTTAAGCTTTTCGTATTATTTTGCATCTTCACCATAATGCTCTAAAGATTTGTGGGTTATATTTATGCACTATCCGATGCATTCTGAGAAAGTTTTCTTAATTTCTTATTTCCGTAGCAAATTCATAGTTTGTGAATTATTCAATATTTTCTGTGAGAACTTCTCTTCGAACAGTAAAGTTTAGTTTGGTTTGAACAAGGTTCTGTTATTTGTCAATATAGGTTAAGGTTTGGTTATGTTATGTTATGTTAGGTTAAGTGATATCAATATAGAAGCTATCAAATATTCTTTGAGACCAAAAGTAGGGAGCTGGACGAGGCGCAGATGTGATTTTATTTCGTAAACAGACGCCATTATGGTGAAGATGTAAAATTTTACCAAGCTTTTTACCCAAAAGTTAGGCACGTGCTATATCTATAAGGAAGCACTATGAGGATACGGAATTTGTCATGTTATGGTTATGGTTATGGTTATGGTTATGGTTATGGTTATGTTATGTTATGTTAGATTAGGTTAAGTTTGATTTGGTTTTATTCGGTTCGGTTATATAAGCTTTCTATATGTTATTACCCAAAAGTTAGGTATGTAAGCTGCCGTACCTGTAAGCACTGCCAATAAAAAATGAGCAGTGCAGAAGGGGTTTTCACAGGTTAGATTGGGAAAGGTTAGATTTAATAACATAAAAACGAAATTAAAATAGGCAGTCCAGAGGAGGGTTGGTGGCGGGCCAGTGTATGCGTGTGTGTGCATGGAAGGGGTGGGGAGCAGAACAAATAGTATCAATGGAAAATTAACTCCGAAACAAATAATTTGCCCCATAAATGAATCCCAAAATCAGTCAAATCACATCAAAACACAAAACACAAACTAATTTTCCATAGGAAACTACTTGAAAAACTCAGTGGATTAACCCAATAATAAGTAATGATGACCTCAGGAAAACTATCTTGGCCACTCCCTTTATTTTAGAATAAGATGACAACATTACAAAACATGCCCAAGTACAGCTGATGTGAATGTAAATGAACAAAACACTGTCCAAGCTTCTAACAAACAAGAAAGAAAAAATTATACTAGACTATAAAAACATGCACTATAACCTACGATAAGTAAATACACAATAAAATAACACGCTAACAAAGGCTCATCCATACAGAACAATTACCTGGGAACTGTCAGATGGACAGCACACAGTCTGAAGCAACACAACACACTGCCACGACAAGGATGACAGAACACAGCATTACCACTACCACACAACACGCACTGTTCTGCTGTGTGTGTGTATGTGTGTATAGTACAATATATTCCGTCGACATTACATTCTTTAATTGTACGTATTGATGATAGAGTTAGTCTTAATAAAGTCTTTGAGCATTGTTTATTCCGAGTTAGGCGAGTGTGCTTTGTGGCATCTTTATTTTCATCATCGTAAAGTTACCAGTTGGTGTTTTGATAACCTTTATGGTCCAAGTGAAAGGTGACCATTTGACCTTAGCTTGTGAGGTCAGATTGGTAACTTTCATAACCATGTTTCAGTAATTATGATGTAGCTACCTACGTTGAACTAAAACTGCTTTATCCAATTAATGTTGCTAAAAAGACTTTGAAACCCATAGATAATGTATGGGAACGTGTGTAATAAGTTCCTTAAACATATCTGAAGCAGTTCTTAGTTGTCATACTGTGATGATATAAATGAAAATTATATATATTTTTTTCACATCTTTGTTTCCAGACTAATCTGCCTATCGGAGAAAAGCAAGTGAAGGGTTCACCAGATAATAATAATAATAATAATAATAATAATAATAATAATAATAATAATGATAATAATAATAATAATAATTAAAAAAAAAAAAAAAAAAAAAAAAAAAAAAAAAAGATAATAGTAATGATAATAGTAATAATAATAATAATAATAATAATAATAATAATAATAATAATAATAATAATAGCAACAACAACAACACCAACAACAATACTACTACTACTACTACTACTATTACTACTACTACTACTACTAAAAGACGGTTGGATCAGAGTATGGATAGGGATGACAGGTGGGATGGATAAATATTGGATTATTCCAAGGGTGGGGGACAAGGAGCTGCATCGTGTAGGTCATTAACTGGCCTCTTGCAGTCTCCTCATTTCTTATATTCTTATGTTCCACTACTACTACTAATAATAATATTAATACTACTGCTAATAATAATAAAAGCCACTGCACGTAGACTACCTTACCTACTCACCAGCAAGTCTCCCTTCTCAAAGATTGAAGAGTAGCCGGTCTACCGAAGCTGGCAGCACTGTCTTATAATTGCTGCCATGAAATAGTTAACTTCATCCGACAAGCAATAGCTAGCCTTCATTATGCGTGGCACTATCAAGGAGAGAGTTATACGTTACCGCAAAGAAATGTAATACGTAAATTAAATTGCTTATTACCAAGTTGAATTTACATAATTGATGTATACTGGGGCTGAGCTACACTTGTGTGGTCACGTATCTGCATCTATATTTATCGTTCAGTGTGTTTTGTGTGTGTGTGTGTGTGTGTGTGTGTGTGTGTGTGTGTGTGTGACCTAGTTATTTTTATCTAGTTGTAATATACAGGAAAAGAGCTATGCTCGTACTGTCCCGTCTCCAAATCTACCATTATCCAGTTTGCTTTTGAAACCATGAATGTTTCTTGTATTAATTACTTCTGCATCAAGTTTATTCCAGGCTTCTATGCTTCCATATGGGAAGCTGTATTGTTTGTGTCACTCTTGCATGTAGTCTTTTTCAGTTTCTTCTCGTGTCCTCTTGTTGTTCTGTCGTCCCACACAAGCAGATTATCTCTCTTAATTTTTTTCAAGATCTTTTGAGGCTCTTTACACTGCTATAAAGTCTCTCCTGTCTCTTGTTTTCCCATGAATTGGTAGTTTCAGCCTAGAAATTCTTTCTTTACAAGGTAATTTTCTCAAGCTTGGAGTAATTTTTGTAGCTGCTCTTTGTAATATCTCAAGCTTCTTTGTATCTTTCTTTTTATGATTTACGATTCAGGAAATGTATTAACATTGCTTAGAGAATATCATCATCAGAAAATATGGAAATGAGCTTATCTACCAACACCTGCATCTGCATCTGTGATATAACTAATGGACCACAATGTTTCAGGGATAAGACATTATGAAACACTTGTATATACGTGTGTGTGTGTGTGTGTGTGTGTGTGTGTGTGTGTGTGTGTGTGTGTTTATTTACTTAGTTGTAGTACATATACAGTGCTTGAGCAACATATCTGTTGTACTCTTTTCCTATCTATAATTGAGCTGTTTTTACGTTATTTGTTGTGTTATCCACTTTGGTCTGAAGGATTATGCACTTGACTGGTAAACGATAGCCATTACCATATATATATATATATATATATATATATATATATATATATATATATATATATATATATATATATATATATATATATATGTGTGTGTGTGTGTGTGTGTGTGTGTGTGTGTGTGTGTGTGTGTGTGTGTGTGTGTGTGTGTGTGTGTGTGTGTGTGTGTGATGAAAAGCAAACTATAAATATAGAAGCATCTTAATTACATTTCAATGGAAGAAGTTAACATTATTTTTTCATGCAATAAATCATTCTCATAATAACAATATAAACACTTCCGGAAGTTTGGCACACATAAACTAATGGATTGGTTTACACACACACACACACACACACACACACACACACACACACACACACACACACACACACACACACACACACACACACACACACACACATATATATATATATATATATATATATATATATATATATATATATATATATAAATTCATGTATTAATACATAAATAACACATAGATGGTATTAGAAAATCCATTAGTTTAGGTATGCCAAACCTCCGGAAGTGTCTATATTGTTATTATGAGAATTATTTATTGCATGAAAAAAATAATGTTAACTTCTTCCATTGAAATGTAATTTGGATGCATCTATATTTCTCATCACTTTTGTATGAGTTTATCAACTACAACTTTTACAATTGGTTGGAATTTAAAATTCAATAAAAAACTTCGTTCGTATTTTTGTTTGTCCATATCATAACGAACATACACAGTGTGTATTGACCACTACGTTATCCTTATTAGTGAAATTAAAATACACGAAACATTAATGATGATCCAACCTTACCATGAAAGATGTGCAAAACATGGTTTGATGGGTTTTGGAATTATCTACTCAATTCATGGACAAAGCAAATATTTCTTAGCAATATTATTTATTACAATATCTACAGCTGCAATATATATATATATATATATATATATATATATATATATATATATATATATATATATATATATATATATATATATATATATTTATATATATACAATAGATTAATTTCATCTGATTCTCATATGAACTTCTCTTCTCTGGAGGTGTAAGACTGTAAGTGCACATTATGTAATGCTAACATAAAGTATATGCGAATATATAAGCCATATCTTTGATGCCCTTTTCTCCTCTCAACAGCGCACCGCATCTATTCAACTCCAGCGCACAAAACCTCATTAGGCAAGGCATTCACTGGACAGACAGAGTCCGTGAGACTTTGGCACTCGTGTGGACAGCAGAGCGTCATGCAGGTTTATGGTTATCACTCATCCTCACGTGGGTTGTTGTGGTGAGACAGGCTTTGACTTCCCCTTCTACAAGAAGAATAATGGTATATACTGTGATTATGGTCTAGTTACCAAAATGTTGCTTATTCACAGGTTAGTCTACGCTGCCATTGGTCTATCGGCTGGCCAAGCACACAATGCACAGGAAGTTTTCGAAAGTGTTGTACGAGACGCCCTTGCCGGGGACGACTTACTATTGATTCTGGACGCCGGCGCTAAAGATAAGTTAGATGTAAAGGTTGCAACAAGTAGTGGTGATGCTGTAGTGTTATTATCCAGCGATGATAACTCCAGCTACTTTTTCCAAAGGTCTCCAAGTCATTTTGTTCGAGGAAGCCATATCACTGCCTTGATGGTCTTCACAAGGAGTCCAGTTCCCTTTATGGAAACTCTTGATGCTAAGTGGAATCCAGATTTCGTGTTATTAATGAGTCTAAATTCCAGCGTGAATAGTACAACACTTCTCGTGGATGAAAGATTCCAACGAAGTCAACATTTGGCGCTGGTGGAGCCAAGCAGCAGAACATATCGCAACAGATTCATGGTTTTTTCAAGTTTGCCAATGAAAGGACGATCAAGTGTGAAATATTCATTAGGTGAATGGAACAAAGGCACATTCAGAAGAAAACAAGATTTCTTTCCAGAGCGCTTTCACACCCTTCATGGGGCAGTGCTGCAACTAGCGTCTTGGTGTGATGACTTCCCCTTCCTGTATCCCGAGAAAGGTCTATGCAAAGGCTCCAGTCTGGACATGCTCGACTTGATTGCTTCCCACCTCAACTTCTCGTATGATGTACAGATGGAGCCAGCTGACCACAAATGGGGCTCGTGGGAGGACGGTCAATGGACTGGCATGTTGGGAGACCTGGCGTACAACAACAAAGACCTTGCTATAAACGTGTTCCAGATGACTCAAGAAATATTCGCTGATTTTGAAATATCATACCCGTATCACGTCGAGGGTCACGTTTTCCTGCTGGCGGTGCCTGCGCCTGCACCTCAGTGGCAGGGGTTGCTGTATCCCTTCACGGCGACTGTATGGTTGGCTGTTCTCTGCA
>JAXIVD010001503.1:32500-70000 GCA_036785275.1 Cancer borealis | reverse complement strand
GATATATCTACATTTCATAATTTTCTCGTTTTTCTTTTATAATATTCTCGTAGAACAATAAACTAACTTGAGAACACATAACGCCTCATTCATTAAACATTTGTCTAATAAATCAGTGATCTTAGTTGAGCATGTTCAGTTATCATATATCACGTTTCTTCATACATTATATTGCATTTCAAAAATGGCTGTTGACGTAGAAATATGCAAATAAGCACAATCATTCGAGATAAAAAGATTTTCTTCAGCATGTGCAGCTGATACATCACTTGTTTTTTCTGGTGTTACAGGTGCTGGCTGGGTCACCGCTGCAACTCGGTCAGATGCTGGGTGCTTTCATGCTTGCCGCCATAGGCCTGGGCCTTTCTACTCTAGTTTTTCTTGGAGAAATGATTTGATGCCCAATCACAGGAACTGAAACACTGTACTCTGTCGTTCAGCTCATCGGATATCAACGTTGACTTGTTACTGCACAACTTCATTAATCATCAAGTTAATAATAATTGTCTCCAGAAAAAAAATATTCTCATCAGTAATTTTTTCGTACCTTTGTCTAGGATCTAGGACTCTCGGTACTGGTACTATAAATTATCGAAGTGACGTTGTTGCCATTCCTGAAAGACTATTCTATATGGATCAATGACGTAAATCATTAACCTTAGCAGCTGTGATTTGGATTTGGATGATTATGCAATAATGTGTCTTTTCCGACCAATGTAAACAGTTTTGTTAGATATATGAACTATCAAACTTGTTTTTCATTAGGTGCAGAGTATTGCATAACTATGAAGCTTTATTGAATGTTTGGTCCTATCTTGATGATACAGTTACATAACTGAATACAATAAATGGTTACTTACGGCCCTGTACTATCTAATGCATCATTTTCCAGCATATCTACTGTGTTATTTTTTAAAGTTGGGCACTAGTCCGCTCTTTCGCTCCTCCGCTCTCCGCTCCCATTTCTGAAAGCGGACGAGAGAACTAAAACTCGGAAAGTAGGAGTGGAAGGAATCACAGTCACTCGCCAGGCTCACCAGCTTCATTCTAAACACTCACCAGACTTGGAAGAATTTCTTATACTTTGAACAATTATATTATTGTCTCTGTTCCTATCAACTGTAACTTCTGTAAGTAAAATGAACTTGACAAATATAACGTAACTGATTTTAACACAATTTGTTAGATATTGAAACCATACGTGCTTACGTTGATCTTGACTGTTTCACCAAAACACAAAGGTATCACATAGTACTTTACTTGTTTAGTTTTAGTTTCAAAATGTACAGATTGCATCTACTAGGATGTTATGAGGTTATTAAGTGATGCTAGATTTATCTTAGAAATGCTCTTCAGCTTAATGTTTCGAGAGATGGTAGAGAAAAATTTTGATAGTTATAATTGCCATTGTTTCATTTTCATTATCCCTTTTGTTTAATTCAAGTTGCGTCATTTATTAAGCCCTTGGAGACACAATTCGTATTTTCAGAGGTGCATATAGTGTCTCCACATTCCTCTCAAACATAATGCACATTGCTATGTAGTAGTACTTTGCCGTTCACTGTAGCAAACACCACCTTTGGCACAATTTCCGTCAATGAAAAGCTTATAAGATAGTATGCTCTTTTTTGTCCTTATTTTTTTTTCAGTGTGAAACTAGTGCTATATACATAATAATCCATGACCACTAACGCACAACATTGACGGGCTTTAGATAGCCCGTGTGTTCCCTAGATGGGGACATGATAGACAACCAACCAAACAACCACGATCACGCTCCCCAGCTGCCAAACTGGCGAGACGTGTTTCATGCTTTGCTCTCACCTAGCTTAGCAGTAGACACACTCACCTGCAGTGCTGTTTTTCTGCTGGTGTTGAACGAGCATTTCCAGTTCGCCCCTGAGAGACCCATGACACACCCAACGGTGAACCCTGAAGGAGTGGAGGCGTACACCACTTCCATGAGGGGGACCCTTAGGGTTGCTAATAGGGTGTGTCAAGGCGGGCCATAGAGATGCTGATAGGCTAGGCCTAAGTCCCGCAAGGGGCAGCGGTGGGGCTAGTGCGACGCCCTTTAGAGGGTGGCTAGTATAACCCTCCCGCCGCTGTAGGATAGTGCGGGTTTATTTTTATTTTCCCTCTAGCTAGTTGTGTTCCTGCGCGCGCAGTCTGCTGTAGGTAGGGAACTAGGGTGTGACCAAGAAGGGTAGAAAGGCTTCACACCTTCCCCGTCCGACTGGCACGCCTACCTCTACCCAATCTCCTTGCTCGCCTGCATTACCTTGAAGCGTTTCTGCCTCAAGAGGTGTGTTGCTTCTCGTCTGTCTGCTACGGTAAAGAGACCTAGCCGTACCTCGTCCTCGAATACTGACTCTGCTTCCTCGGTCGGAAAAACCGCTCCCTCCAAGATAGCGAGGGTTAGGTCCGCTGCTCGCTTTGATCACTAAACTACCGGCAAGGCAGAGATGGCTGTTACAGAGTCTGCCATTTCTCATTCCGCTTGTTCTCGCCTTCCTGCTGCTCCGCTTTCCACTGTTAAGCTTGGCCGTGCCCTTCGTGTGGGAGACAAGAGGCGTGTTCAGCGAGGTTGAGGGGTACAGATTTTGCCCGCCGAACGATATTGGACACTAGCGACGTCACTATGTTTTTTTTTTTCTTCAGTTTTGAGATAATCAGCTGATTGAACATAAGAACATAAGAACATAAGAACATAAGAAATGAGGAGACTGCAAGAGGCTAGTTAATGACCTACACGAGGCAGTTCCTTGTCCCCCACCCTTGGAATAATCCAATATTTAGCCATCCCACCTGTCATTCCTATCCATACTCTCATCCAACCGTCTTTTAAAGCTACCTATTGACTCAGCACTTACTACGTGTCTATCCAGCCTATTCCAATCGTTCACGACTCTGTTTGTGAACCAATATCTACCTATGTCTGTCCTGAATCTAAGTTTTTCTAGCTTGTACCCATTTCCACGTGTCCTATCCTGGCTACTAAATTCTAAAACCTGATCAATGTTTCCCTTATTAATTCCTTTTATCCATTTGAAAACATCAATCATATCCCCTCTTTCCCTTCTTCTCTCTAGGGAGTGGAGATTAAGACGTTTTAACCTATCTTTGTAGGGTAAATTTCTCAGCCCCTGAATCGTCTTGGTCATTCTTCTCTGAACTGCCTCCAAGGAGCCTATATCCTTCCTATAATAAGGGGACCAAAATTGAGCTGCATAATCTAGGTGGGGTTTGACTAACGCTAAATACAACCTCAGAATGACCTCAGAACTCCTATTTGTCACACACCTACTAATAAATCCCAGTATCTTGTTGACCCTACTTCTAGCTATAATACACTGTTCCCTGGGGCGCAAGTCACTGCTTATTTGAACTCCTAAGTCCCTCACACTATATGACCTTCCTAAGGTAGTGTCATTTAATGTGTAGTCTACAGACCTATTTCCTTTACCTACGCTCATAATACTACACTTGTTAACATTAAACTGCATCTGCCATTTCTCTGACCACTCGTACAGCCTATTTAAGTCATCCTGCAGCAACCTAGCATCGTCTAAATTCTTTACCTGTCTTCCTATCTTTGTGTCATCGGCAAATTTACTGATATCACTATTTCTTCCTGTCTCTAAGTCATTTATATAAATTATGAATAACAATGGTCCTAGTACTGATCCCTGTGGTACCCCACTAGTGACATTACCCCATTCTGATTTCTTCCCATTGATTTGTACCCTCTGTTCCCTACCAGTAAACCATCCCCTAATCCATTCTAGTACCTTCCCACCTATGCCATGAGCCTTAACTTTACTTAACAGTCTCCTATGGGGTACTCTGTCAAAGGCTTTACTGAAGTCCAAATAAACTATATCGTACTCGTCCCCCTTATCTATTGTTTCAAATACTTTCCTATAGAAGGATAATAAATTTGTGAGGCATGACTTCCCCTTGCTAAAACCATGTTGACTATTGAACCAACTATTGAACCAACATAGCGGCGCACCCTTTTCGTGGGCACCCTTATCGCCGTAGAAAAAACTTGCTGATTAACATATAATAGAGTCTGGAGCAATTATAGCCGCAGTAAATGCAGTATTTAGGTGGCAAGAAGATGTGAGGAGATAAAAGAAGCCGTAAACTCCTGTGAGCGTAGTGATATAGCGTAGATGATTGTGTGGCTGGTAAATTTCTAGCTCCTCCTAATGCACTTGGATGTAAATAACACACTTTTGGTATAAAAAATGATCCATTTCGAACGATTTTGACATTGATTTTCGTCGCAAATGCATATCTAAGACATCCTCATCAACCCCCAACAATTCTGGGGACCTGTGGGAATGCGGGTTTCTTGGGGGAAGACAAAATACAATGATTGTCAGTAAATAGTTTGGTATTTCTGCATAACTACTGCTTCGACGATATCGATATGAATATGAAGTCGTACATACTATACATCTAGTGTACTCAACACGCCTGGAAAGGTTTCAGGCGGTTATGTTATGTTAGGTTATGGGGTATAATTTTACATCTTCACCATTATGGAGTCTGTATACGAAATAAAATGTCTGCAATTCGTCCAACTCCCTACTCTTGGTCATAGAGAACATTTAATAGCTTCTAAATTAACCTAGGTAAAGTTTTGGAAGACGACCCAGTCTGTTTTTTGGACAAAGTAATTTTTTCCTGATAGATTTTAATGTGTTTGAATAAATCCGATGTTTGTCTGTCATACAATAAATTTTTTCCCCCAAGGTAAAAATTGCCACAAAAAAGTGAAATTAATTCAAAACCACCATAATCAATGACATTTTTTTTTTTAAAGTAAACCTAAGCAAACCTAATTAAACCCAACCTAACCTAAGCAAACATAATCAAACCTAACCTAACCTATCTGAACAAGTATCTGAGGTTGAATTTGCAGTGCATTATAAATATAACGAGATATCGAGTGGGTTATCTTACGAATCTTTACCTGGTTTGGTTAAAGGTTAGATTTAAAGCGTTTACATGTAATGTCAAGACCACTTGCCAAGATGCAATGACTAGGCAAATTCTGACCAACATATCGCAAACACTTTCAATATACGAATTTCTGCGTTTGCCAGTGTTTTGCCTCTTGTCATGTAACTAATCACAGATCACCAAACTTCAGAACTTCATCTGTGTAGACACTGAGCGAGATAATATTTCGATTAAATAAGAGGAAAGTAAGACGTTCAAGACCATAACAGTTGTAGAAATAAATAAGATTTATAATATATATGTTGTTTTTTATATAAAAGCTAACCAAAAACAAGCATAAAGCTTGAAATATATTAGGGAAGTGTTGAAAATAACGAAATGTGGGCCCTCTACGTGGGTGGAGCGAAGCGGATGTGTGTGTTTTCATGAGAAAGAATCTGGGTATATATTTCAAATAAATCAGAGGAAAGTAAGATGTTTGAGACCATTATAGTTGATCGTCTACATAAGATTTATATTATATATATTGTTTTTAATATAGAAGAACGCCAAAGACAAGCAAAAAGCTTGTAATATATTAGAGAAATGTAGAAAATAACAAGATGTGACATTCAAACCTGTGTGGGTGTTGATGTTTCAATGCATTTTGTGGTTGTAGCTTCGACTTACAATTGTTCCCTTTTTCCTAATAATAAGTAAAAAGCATATCATATTGTTTACAATTATTTTCATCAAATTAAAGTAAGAAATAAGATGTTTGTATATTGCACAAAAATATGTAAGTCAAAGAAAATTTAGACACTGAAGACAGATCCAGTTTCGAACACAAAAATTTCACTTGGAGCGAGCCCGCACTCCAGATACGAAGGCCGGGCCAGCGTCATGTGAAGACATCCAGTGCTCACACACACACACACACACACACACACACACACACACACACACACACTCATACACACACACACACACACACACACACACACTCATACACACACACACACACACACTCACTCATACACCCACACACACACACACATCTTGCTGCTACTGGATGGACATGTTGTGGGCTTAGGACGAGTGTGAAGGGTGCTGTAGTTTCAATACAGAATCAGCAGGATATACATTTCGAATAAATAAGATCAAAGTAAGATGTTTGAGATCATGACAGTTGTTGAAATACATAATATTTACATTATTAATGTTGTTTTTAATATAACAGAAATCCACAAACAAGCATAATGATTGTAATATATAAGGGAATTTGTACTACATAGCGAGATGTTGGCTTCTACCTTAGGTGGCGTCAAGGGTGGAAGCGGTGCGAAATATACGGAGGAACCATGATATCTATTTCGAATAAATCTGAAGAAATTAAGATGTTTGAGATAATTTCAGTGCTTATAATTTAAAATATGTATATAATATATGTCGTTTTTATTATAAAAGAAAACTAAAAACAAGCATTAAGATTGAAATATATTAGGAAAATTGTGGCAACACCAACCAAGACATTTCTCCTTAAAATCGTGTTCGTGAAAACAAACGAAGTTTGGCGACACATGTAAACGCTTTTAAGGCCTATTCTATTTGTTCCCAATAATCTACTCCGGATTCTGCTCTGAATCCGAATCTGTTTTGGATTAATTGGGTGCAAATAGAACAGCAGAATCTGTTTTGGATTCGCTGGATGAAAACAATACCAATGAGAGGCCAGTCGCTGCCCAGCCGTCACACTAGTCATTTCTCCGAGGAAGTGTTGAGAGTTACAACTTTCATTTTCTGATGCATTTAGGGTGACAGCGACATCCCTAATTATCACCAACCTGCTTATTGTACAATAAAAAACTCTATATAACTAAATGTGTTATTGAAAACACCATTAGATTCTTGAAAAGTAGATTCAAGTCTGATGAACCTCAAGGTTAACCGTGACAATGTTACACCTATTATTTCTTTACAAATACTGCTCCACCTATTTATTATAAATATACTATACATAGTGTACTCAACATATCTGTGAAGGTTTCTGGCGGTGCTCACCATTATTTACCTCACAAAACTTCTTTGAAATTATGATAGGTTATGTTAGGTTGGTTAGGTAATGTCAAGTTATGGTTGCTAAAGTTGTTAGGTTACAGTTATGTTATGGTTAGATTAGGTTAGGTTCAGTTAGGTTCGATTATATAAGATTTTTACATTTTATCACTCGGAAGTTAGGGTTCGCAAATTAGTTTTTTTGGGGTTTGGGTATTAAAATGTAAAAATCTTATGTAACCGAACCTAACTAAACCGCACCTAACCTAACTTAACATAACCATAACATGACCAAAAACTAACCTAACAACCTTAACCTAACCATAACTTAACCTAACTTAACCAACATAACATAACTTCAAAGACGTTTTACGAGGTAAGTAATGGTGAGCACCGCCTAAAACTTTCACAGATGTGTTGAGTACATTATGTATAGTATGTAAGACTTCATATATATAATAAAGAGGTGGAGCATTGTTGTAAAGAAATACCCCTTATTTTTATATATGTCTAATCTGTAGCGCCGATAGGCTTTCCCTGGTTAGGTTAGATTTGAGTAAAACTTCACTTTTACATCCAGCCAAAAAACCTTACATTCCCACATGTCCTCATGTTTGTTGGGAGAAGATGGGGAATGGGGATATCTTATTAAATATTTATTTGGGACGGTAATGAGTGTCAGAATCGTTTGTGTATATCAATGTAAAACTCCCGAGTAGAGTTTCCCCTTAACCAAAATAAACTTTGGGGATATCTTATTTAACTATTCATATGCTACGGTTATACATATTTTTGTACCTACACTAACATGTATGCAGAATTTTTGTACCATTTAATCTCTTTCACGTACAAGTAAGTTGTTTTCTTGGGAGTATATATCAAAATTCAAAGAAAATAAATCCGGTTAGAAGCTGCTGTTATATCTCCTTCGTTTCTGGTATTCATCACCATTATTATACAATTTTAAGTCTACAGTAGTATTTCTGAAACATTTTTCTACCACTTAATATCTTTTTCGTATTTATACACTGTTTTTATTGGAGGTATATATTAATAATAAATTCCGAGAAGAGGCTGCTGTTATATATCTCCTTTGTTTTTGATATTCATCACCACTATTATACAATTCTGTGCCTACAGTAACATTTCTACAACATTTCTCTACCGCTTACTATCTTCCTCGTATATATACACTGTTTTATTGGAGGTATATATCAATATTAACTCCTGAGAAGAGGCTGGCTCAGGCTGGTGCAAAAAACCCGCGAACGAGTGTCGTCTGCTATAACTCACCTCCCAAATCAGATTCGACGGATTCAGGAATCTGTTACAGATCACGGGTTAAGATGGTAAATAGAACACGATTTCGCGGCTAAGCCCCGCCCAGAGCGGCCAAGCCCCACCCAGATTCAGTGATCTGAAACGGATTCACGCAAATAGAAGAGGCCTTTAGTTAGATTAGTCTTAAGGCCTCTTCTATTTGCGTGAATCCGTTTCAGATCACTGAATCTGGGTGGGGCTTGGCCGCTCTGGGCGGGGCTTTTAAGGCCTCTTCTATTTGTTCTCAATAATCTACTCCGGATTCTGCTCTGAATCCGAATCTGTTTTGGATTAATTGGGTGCAAATAGAACAGAAGAATCTGTTTTGGATTCGCTGGATCAAAACAATAACAATGAGAGGCCAGTCGCTGCCCAGCCGTCACACTAGTCACTTCTCCGAGAAAGTGTCGAGAGTTACAACTTTCATTTCCTGATGCATTTAGGGTGACAGCGGCATCCCTAATTATCACCAACCTGCTTATTGTACAATAAAAATCTTTATACAACTAAATGTGTTATTGAAAACACCATTAGATTCTTGAAAAGTAAATTCAAGTCTGATGAATCTCAAGGTTAACCTTGACAATGTTACACCTATTATTTCTTTACAAATACTGCTCCATCTCTTTATCATAAATATACTATACATAGTGTACTCAACATATCTGTGAAGGTTTCTGGCGGTGCTCACCATTATTTACCTCGCAAAACTTCTTTGAAATTATGATAGGTTATGTTAGATTGGTTACGTTATGTCAAGTTATAGTTATGTTAAAGTTGTTAGGTTACGGTTATGTTATGGTTAGGTTCAGTTAGGTTCGATTATATAAGATTTTTACATTTTATCACCCGGAAGTTAGGGTTCGAAAATTAGTTTTTATTGGGGTTTGAGTATTAAAATGTAAAAATCTTATGTAACCGAACCTAACTGAACCGCACCAAACCTAACTTAACATAACCATAACATAACCGCAAACTAACCTAACAATCTTAACCTAACCATAACTTAACCAACATAACATAACTTCAAAGACGTTTTGCGAGGTAAATAATGGTAAGCACCCCCTAAAACCTTCACAGATGTGTTGAGTACACTATGTATAGTATGTAAGACTTCATACATATAATAAAGAGGTGGAGCAGTAGTTGTAAAGAAATACCCCTTATTTTTATATATGTCTAATCTGTAGCGCCGATAGGCTTTCCCTGGTTAGGTTAGATTTGGGTAAAACTTAACTTTTACATCCAGCCAAAAAACCTTACATTCCCACATGTCCTCATGTTTATTGGGAGAAGATGGGGAATGGAGATATCTTATTAACTATTTATTTGGGACGGTAATGAGTGTCAGAATCATTTGTGTATATCAAAGTAGAGTAGAGCTTCCCCTTAACCAAAATAAACTTTTGGGGATATCTTATTTAACTATTCATATGCTACGGTTATGCATATTTTTGTACCTAACATTTATGCAGAATTTTTGTACCATTTAATCCCTTTCACGTACAAGTAAGTTGTTTTCTTGGGAGTATATATCAAAATTCAAAGAAAATAAATAATCCGTTTAGAGGCTGCTGTTATATCTTCTTTGTTTCTGGTATTCATCACCATTATTATACAATTTTAAGCCTACAGTAGTATTTCTGAAACATTTTTCTACCACTTAATATCTTTCTCGTATATATACACTGTTTTTGTTGGAGGTATATGTTAATAATAGATTCCGAGAAGAGACTGCTGTTATATATCTCCTTTGTTTTTGATATTCATCAACATTATTATACAATTCTGTGCCTACAGTAACATTTCTACAACATTTCTCTACCGCTTACTATAGGCCTCTTCTATTTGCGTGAATCCGTTTCAGATCACTGAATCTGGGCGGAGCTTGGTCGCTTTGGGCGGGGGTTGACCGCTCTGGGCGGGGCTTAGCTGCGAAATCGTGTTCTATTTACCATCCTAACCCGTGATCTGTAACAGATTCATGAATCCGTCGAATCTGATTCTGTAGGTGAGTTATAGCAGACGACACTCGTTCGCGAGATTTTTGCACCAGCATGAGCCAGACTCTTCTCAGAAATTAATATTGATATATACCTCCAATAAAACAGTGTATATATACGAGGAAGATATCAAGCGGTAGAGAAATGTTGTAGAAATGTTACTGTAGGCACAGAATTGTATAATAGTGGTGATGAATACCAAAAACAAAGGAGATATATAACAGCAGCCTCTTCTCGGAATCTATTATTAATAGATACCTCCAATAAAAACAGTGTATATATACGAGAACTATATTAAGTGGTAGAGAAACGTTTCAGAAACACTACTGTAGGCTTACAATTGTGTAATAATGGTGATGAATACCAAAAACAAAGGAGATATAACAGCAACCTCTAACCGGATTATTTATTTTCTTTGAATTTTGATATATACTCCCAAGAAAACAACTTACTTGTACGTGAAAGAGATTAAATGATACAAAAATTCTGCATAAATGTTAGTGTAGGTACAAAAGATATGTATAACCGTAGCATATGAATAGTTAAATAAGATATCCCTAAAGTTTATTTTGGTTAAAGGGAAGCTCTACTCGGGAGTTTTACATTGATATACACAAATGATTCTGATACTCATTACCGTCCCAAATAAATAGTTAATAAGATATCCCCATTCCCCATCTTCTTCCAACAAACTGAGGACATGTGGGAATGTAAGGTTTTTTGTCTGGGTGTAAAAGTGAAGTTTTACCCAAATCTAACCTAACCAGGGAAAGCCTATCGGCCCTACAGATTAGACATATATAAACATAAGGGGTATTTCTTTACAACTACTGCTCCACCTCTTTATTATATATATGAAGTCTTACATACTATACATAGTGTACTCAACACATCTGTGAAGGTTTCAGGGTGTGCTCACCATTATTTATCTCGCAAAACGTCACTGAAGTTATGTTATGTTGGTTAAGTTATGGTTAGGTTAAGGTTGTTAGGTTAGTTTGCGGTTATGTTATGGTTATGTTAAGTTAGGTTCGGTTACATAAGATTTTTACATTTTAATACCCAAACCCCCAAAAAACTAATTTGCGAACCCTAACTTCCGGGTGATAAAATATAAAAATCTTATATAATCGAACCTAACTTAACCTAACCATAACATAACCGTAACCTAACAACTTTAACATAATCATAACTTGACATAACCTAACCAACCTAACATAACCTATCATAATTTCAAAGAAGTTTTGCGAGGTAAATAATGGTGAGCATCGCCAGAAACGTTCACAGATAAGTTGAATACACTATGTATAGTATATTTATAATAACAAGATGGAGCAGTATTTGTAAAGAATTAATAGATGTAACATTGTCAAGGTTAACCTTAAGGTTCATCGGACTTAAATCTACTTTTCAAGAATCTAATGGTGTTTTCAATAACACATTTAGTTATATAAAGATTTTTTATTGTATAATAAGCAGGTTGGTGATAATTAGGGGTGCCGCTGTCACCCTAAATGCATCAGGAAATGAAAGTTGTAACTTTCAACACTTCCTCGGAAAGTGACTAGTGTGACGGCTGGGCAGCGACTGGCCTCTCATTGTTATTGTTTTGATCCAGCGAATCCAAAACAGATTCTGCTGTTCTATTTGCACCCAATTAATCCAAAACAGATTCGGATTCAGAGCAGAATCCGGAGTAGATTATTGAGAACAAATAGAAGAGGCCTTAGACTATTTGCACCCAATTAATCCAAATCAGATTCTGATTCAGAGCAGAATTCGGAGTAGATTATTGGGAACAAATAGAAGAGGCCTTATCTTCCTCGTATATATACACTGTTTTATTGGAGGTATATATCAATATTAACTTCTGAGAAGAGGGTGGCTCAGGCTGGTGCAAAAAACCCGCGAACGAGTGTCGTCTGCTATAAACCACCTCCCATGAGGCTCCCAAATCTGATTCGACGGATTCAGGAATCTGCTACAGATCACGGGTTAAGATGGTAAATAGAATACGATTTCGCGGCTAAGCCCCGCCCAAAGCGGCCAAGGCCCGCCAAGATTCAGTAATCTGAAACGGAATCACGCAAATAGAAGAGGCCTTTAGCCTCGAAATCGTGTTCTATTACCATCTTAACCCGTGATCTGTAACAGATTCATGAATCCGTCGAATCTGATTCTGGAGGTGGGTTATAGCAGACGACACTCGTTCGCGGGTTTTTTGCACCAGCCTGAGCCAGCCTCTTCTCAGAAGTTAATATTGATATATACCTCCAATAAAACAGTGTATATATAAGAGGAAGATAGTAAGCGGTAGAGAACTGTTGTAGAAATGTTACTGTAGGCACATAATTGTATAATAGTGGTGATGAATATAAAAAACAAAGGAGATATATAACAGCAGCCTCTTCTCGGAATTTATTATTAATATATACCTCCAATAAAAACAGTGTATAAATACGAGAAAGATATTAAGTGGTAGAAAAATGTTTCAGAAATACTACTGTAGACTTAAAATTGTATAATAATGGTGATGAATACCAGAAACGAAGGAGATATAACAGCAGCTTCTAACCGGATTTATTTTCTTTGAATTTTGATATATACTCCCAAGAAAGCAACTTACTTGTACGTGAAAGAGATTAAATGGTACAAAAATTCTGCATAAATATTAGTGTAGGTACAAAAATATGTATAACTGTAGCATATGAATAGTTAAAAAAGATATCCCTAAAGTTTATTTTGGTTAAGGGGAAGCTCTACTCGGGAGTTTTACATTGATATACACAAATGATTCTGACACTCATTACCGTCCCAAATAAATAGTTAATAAGATATCCCCATTCCCCATCTTCTTCCAACAAACATGAGGACATGTGGGAATGTAAGGTTTTTTGTCTGGGTGTAAAAGTGAAGTTTTAACCAAATCTAACCTAACCAGGGAAAGCCTATCGGCCCTACAGATTAGACATAGGTAATTCTGGAGAATAAGTCCGTCAACCCGATTCCCCCCCATCCCCTCCAAGAAGCTTGGGGGAGCCTGGGAAATCGGGGGTTTTGGGGGGGATGAAAATTAAGCGAAATATAGCCGTTCAAAATTGAAAAAATTCGAAAAAAAAAAAAAAAAATCGAAATTTCCTAACCTAACAATCTAGCAGGGGTGGGCGCATCCCCCACTGCTAACCTAACCTAACCTGAACCTAACCTAACCTAACCAGGGACGCCCCCGCTAGGACATTAACCTAACCTAATCTAGCAGAGGGAGCTGCGCCCCCCCTGGAATCCCAGGACCTCCAAAATTATACCGTTATGACTTACCGGTGTGGTGTGGTTATTGTTCAGGCGATGGAGGTGGGTAGAGTTTCGCAGCTTCGTTGAGAAAGACGTGAACTCTCTTCTTCACATCTGCATAGCTCATTTTAAACATTGCAGTTGCTAAATAACCAACAAAGTGTCTCTTTCTCCTCCCAAACACTGGCACTTTTCGTTTTAATTTCCTTCACTGGCGTTCGATTATGTTTGTATGTGCGCCTATGTCGGGATCAACGAAGTTGTAAGAGTGATTAACGGTTAAGTGTTTGAACCCTTCACTCTCCCACGCACTAAACCATGTCTGACTAACAGTTTTAGTAGCCCTTCACAGTCGTTAAAATATGTCCCACAAAAATCGCCATGAGACACTGGCAGGTGTAATCCACTGGACGCCATAGCAACAAGTGATGATGAATCTGTATCGATACACCGGACTTGTCCCTAAAACCAAACAAAAGCCTATCTGAGCCTAGTGTGGAAGGCTGTGATTGGTAGCGGCACGAATAGCACTGACGGGCGGCACCACGATTGGTGAATTATATTCTATAGATATCATGAAATTCTTATATGCCATTACCCACAAATCGCAGTCATAAACAAAAGAAAATCAGTTCAGTGTTTACTTTACACAGGTAGGGAGCTCGCTGGACTTAGAAACTGGTGAGGGTCGCCACACTTTCGAGTGCTATTACGGCTACACTAGAAGTGAGCACCTCATTTTTTTTACATTTCTGGAACCACTACCGAGTCTTCTAACTGATATGTCAGCTTCGTGCTTGTACGCGACACGGACCTATTTATTCTCCAGTTTAACCTAGACATATATAAACATAAGGGGTATTTCTTTACAACTACTGCTCCACCTCTTTATTATATATATGAAGTCTTACATACTATACATAGTGTACTCAACACATCTGTGAAGGTTTCAGGGGGTGCTCACCATTATTTATCTCGCAAAACGTCTTTGAAGTTATGTTATGTTGGTTAAGTTAGATTAAGTTATGATTAGGTTAAGGTTGTTAGGTTAGTTTGCGGTTATGTTATGGTTATGTTAAGTTAGGTTCGGTTACATAACATTTTTACATTTTAATACCCAAACCTCAAAAAAAACTAATTTGCGAACCCTAACTTCCGGGTGATAAAATGTAAAAATCCTATATAATCGAACCTAACTGAATCTAACTTAACCTAACCATAACATAACCGTTACCTAACAACTTTAACATAACCATAACTTGACATAACCTAACCAACCTAACATAACCTATCATAATTTCAAAGAAGCTTTGCGCGGTAAATAATGGTGAGCACCGCCAGAAACGTTCACACATATGTTTTGTACACTATGTATAGTATATTGGTATTACTTAATTTTATGCCATTAAACAGTAGATGGTTATGGCTACTCTCAGCTTGTTGCTCTTACTATTTACAACATTTTCAATGATCACACTCCCTGTCGGAAATGAATAATAACGCTGCAATACGTCCGGGAATGTCGTACGTCTGGGGACTTTTTTCTCTAAGTCCACATAAACAAACAAACACTATCAATTGTTTATAGCATGGGCTTTTGTTTCTAGCATGGGCTTGTGGGTAGTTGCTACAGAGGATTATTATATTGTCTATATTTCCTCTTTCCAATGACGTGCCACCACCAATTACCAGCACCAGGTGCGCCAATCACAGCTTGCTATATGTAATAGTAGGCGTGGCACAGCTAGAAACATAGGTCAGGAGACATTTTTCTCCTCAGTTGTATCATGGCTACCATTGAAATCAATTGTGAAGGTTGCGAATTCGATTATTGGCAAATAATCGCAAAATTTCATTCAAAAAACCGATTTGGTGTACGAGTTTCTGAGGGAACACGGCGTCCTACCAGCATCTGTTCAGTGTCTCTACTGTGTGGCTCCTTGGAGGAATAGTAGAGGATGACCCACAGCCAGGAACTTCATGCTCTCGTTAAGGTATTGTGAGTTATGAAATTATACTTGGTAAATTAGCAATTCAACCAATAATTAAGTTAGGTTAGGTTACAACAGTATCAGCGGGGGGTGTCCATGGTGGGCGCAGCCCCCCCGGTTAGGAAAGGTTAGGGTAAATTAGGTTAGGTTAGGTTACAACAGTGTCAGCGGGGTGGGGGTCTAGGGGGGGCTGCGCCCCCCCGGTTAGGTTAGGTTAGGGTAAATTAGATTAGATCTGGGAAAATTTTCCTAAATCTAGGGAAATTCCCCTAGATTTTTCAAAGGCCATATATAACTCAAATATGCCTCCCCCCCAAAACCCCTTGTGATGCCACGAGTTGATCTCACCTAGGCTTTACTGAATGTGCCTTCGTTTTGCTATTGTTCTGAGATTAACACAGAAAATAACTAGGTTGTAAACTCCCAAGGAAATGGTGATATGCCCTCAGATTCATATTCCCAAGGTGATACTTCGTTATATAAATGTTTTTACTCACATATCATTTATAATTTTTGTATTGTATATTGATATTATTGTCTTATATTGGAATTGCCCCCAAATCTTCAAGTTTTGTACAGTCATTCCCTCCAAGTCAGTTTTCTATGGAAAGAAATTAGAATCATATATTCAAGCCATTAATATTCAGTTACTCGTAAAACTGCACTCCCTAGCCTAACATAATTAACTTATTTAGCTATCTTCTCACAACACTTTATTAAGAAATACGTGATATTGCATCATGTTGTGCAACACTCATGTTCCCGCCTATCTACGTGATAAAAGTCACGTAATCAAATCGTCCCCATATATTAATCCAGAAATCAGATTCAGTAGATCTCAAGATGATACTTGTTCCGCGTCAAAATTAATTTCCTATAAGCTGATAATAATTTCTGTTTTCAATAATCACTCAGTAAAAAGATCAAAGGAGGAATATTCTCGAAAACCCCCCTCCCCCCCTCCATTCCCGCCTTTTTCCCAGCGAGAGCGTCACCCTCAGTGGACCCTCACCCTTCTCCCCGTTTACAGGTTAGTGAAAGATGCTCCTGTAAATTTCTTAATATTTGTGAACTCTAGTGCCTCTCAACATTCTTATATAGCCCATAACCTTCCCCATTAGCCTGGTAATTCATGTAAACCTCTTTTGAGATCTATTATAAGGGGATGATCGTAATTTCCTTCCTTTTTAAGGAAGGACAACTAACTCAAACCACATGGTCCTTTTTCCCCCATAATAATATTCCATGGTGTACCATATATCTTTTTCATTGTAATTTTCATGTTATAGTGACTATGTATTAACTTCTGAGTTTGAGGGAAGTGAATTATTCCAAGAGTGGACCTGTTGGGCCTGACCACTGAGCTTAATCACAGTGCAAGCTGAAGTCGCTGCCACCACCTTGCAGATTGCAAGCTGCAAGGAACTTAACTATGGTAGTGTGTCGAGGGCAAGGCGGGTGGATCTATTCTCCTTCTTGCTCGTCGCGTTCTCGTAGTCGTTTGCAGGATTGTAGGATGTCAGCGTGATGTGTGTTACGTGTTCATTGCAATAGTTCACTCACTCACCTCAAACTCTCACTCACTCTGGTTAGATAGTAAGCTTGTATCACTACATGTTTATTTGAGTAAAAGTAGGTACACTTGGTGTCACCGATTCAGGACGTCTGCTTTCGCCCAGAGCCAAGACTGAAGTGACTGACATATCTTACAGCTAACAATGGAGAGGATCAAAATAGAGGACATGGCGGAAACAAAATGGAGAAAAGATGGACAAGCGGAAAGATGAGAAGGAGAAGCGAGATAATCTGTTAATCCCTTGGCTCATGGGACAGGAGATGCTTTCGGTGGGAAAGCTGAGAGCTATGCAGGTGTTCGTGTGCGGCGAGTCAAGGGGATTAGCGCGGTCAATGTCTTATACCCACACCTGGGTAAATCTTTGTAGCTATCACACGACACCTGTGTCAACACACTAACATACAAAAGTATTGTAAATACATGCATACATACATATTAATATATTAAATATAAGTTGTAATAGTACAAAGGCTCGGCCACGCTATTGTCACCTGTCCTCAGTTGACTCCTAAAAATTACACAATGCAAAATAATAATATACAAATGTACCTAACCGTGTTACAAAAACATAGATAGCGTAGGAAGGTAGAAAAAGAAACACATAGTAACATGGTAATAAACTACAAAATCAAAGACAAATAATAAAAATACACATTAAAGATGAGCAAAAATATTATCTACATATATTTACAAAAATACATACTATGAAGTTGATGATTATACACGAGAACGGGTGAAATATGGATGAGTGGTGGACTGTGACACGTTTGAGTTACGGGATGTGTGTTGAATGTGTGGTGTGTGTGGGATGTGTGGGGGTGCTTGTTGATAGGCATATTTCCTAATGTGGCAAGCGTGTGCTATCTTTGTCTGATGAGTGTTGAGGTTCAAAAGAGTGTACTTGTTTTTTACTTTACTGATGATACGAAAGGGGCCGGTGTTACGGGGATGGAGTTTTGTGTCACGTGTTTGATTGATGAGGAAGACAATGTCACCTTCAACGAATCGTGGTGCCTGAGCTGTCTGATGTTAGCGAGCTATCATGTGGTCCTTGGACTCTTGTAAGTGACTGCGCACTGCCTGATGAATCCGCTGAAAATGAGTTAGTTGGACCTTTGCATGATCATCAGGATTATAGAGAGGCTTAGGCTTGTCAAGCAAGATGTCGTAAGGCAACCGTTTGTCCACGCCAAAAAGAACGAAGTGAGGCGACTCGTTAATACTGGCATTGTACGACGCATTAATTGAAGCCGCTATGTGAGTGATCCACTTATGCCATTGGTCTGTAAAGCCGTTTGCGATGTGTCGGATCGCAGATAAGACCTTACCGTTCGCATGCTCTGTAGCACCATTCTGAAAAGGCGCATAAGCAATGACAAAAGTCTGCTTAATGTTGAAAGTAGCACACAACTCTTCAATGATGGCATTCCTAAACTCTGCACCGTTATCTGATATAATCACGCGCGGGGTGGTAAATGGGTTAATGATATGCTCCACAAGGGCTTTTGCAACTGAGGCTGCAGACTTATCTTGCAATGGTGCCAGGACAACATAACGTGAAAAATGATCAACGCAGACAAACAGATACTGTTGACCAGAAGTCGCACGGGGTAATTTAAGAAGATCGATGCCCACTGTATCCCAAGGTCGAGCTGAAGTTGCGTATTGTTGGATAGGCACAGGGCGTGAGGGGTGGCTCTTGTGACGCGCGCATGAGAGACACTGAGCTATGTGATGAGACACGTCTTTTCTTACTGATGTCCACCAATAACGCTGTAACACTGATCTAATAGTCCTATCAATACCTGGGTGTGCAGCGTGGACACTGTCATGAGAGAGAAATAAGACGCGGGGAACGAGTGAACGCGGGATAACGAGTTGCGTAACCGCCTTATTATAAGTGTTATCCGCTGGCGGGCGTCGTATTAACAAGCCCTCATGCAGGTGAAACTGTGAAGGGGAGACAGGTAAATCTGGCAAAGTTGGTAACGTGTTACTTTCGAGAGCACCGATTATTTTACCTAATAACGGATCGTCACGTTGTGCATGCATTAGTTCCTCGTCTGAGAACGCATTCTGAGCATTATTTATGAGAGGAGCGGCGACAGCGCGTGAGAGTGCATCAGCGACATGATTAAGCTTACCAGGCACATATTCTATTTTGGGTCGATAATCCTCCAATATTACCATCCAACGAGCCAATCTGCCAGTGAGGTTACGACCTTTGAACAAGTCCTTAATCGCTTTGTGATCCGTGTACACAGTAATTTCATATCCATAAATGAGATCACGGAAATGTTTCAATACCCAAATGATCGCCAAACATTCGAGGTCCGTGATGGAGTAACGTGACTCAGGGCCGTTAACTCTACGACTTGCGTACGCGATTAGTCTGTCTTTCCCTCTGTCATCACTTTGCATCAGACAGGCTCCCAGTGCCTTCCCACTCGCGTCAACTGCAAGCTTAAACGGCTTATTAAAGTCTGGGAAAGCGAGAACAGGGGCAGAGGTTAGGGTGTGTTTCAACGTCGTAAAGGCGTGTTCGTGTTCATCTGTCCAGATGTATGGTGCATCTTTCTTGAGTAGGCTCAACAAGGGGGCCGAGATTGTGGAATAATTACGTATGAACGCACGATAATATCCTGACATACCAAGGAAAGACTTGAGCTGCGTGACTGAAGAAGGACGTGGAAAATCGCATATTGCTTGAACCTTATCGTCTGACGTATGAAGGCCGTTAGCGTCGACTGTGTGACCTAGAAAAGCAAGCTTCTTCTTCAGAAAGTGACACTTGGAAAACTTAAGTTTTAATCCTGCGTTAGTGAGTCGTGTGAGAACTTCATTCAGCAGCGCAAAGTGTGACGTCATATCCTTTGAGGCAATAATTACATCGTCTAAGTATGCAAAAACACCGTTACCGAGCAAGCCACTGAAAACTTCATTGATAAGAAGCTGGAAAACCACAGGGGAATTTTTCAGCCCCATGGGGAGTCTCAATTACTGAAAGTGACCTGATGGAGTAGAAAAAGCGGTTAGCGGGCGAGACTCTGGCGCTAAAGATACTTGCCAGAAACCAGACATGAGATCGAGCGAAGAGAATACTGAATTATGTTCGCCTAAAGACTGCAAAAGATCTGTCATAATAGGTAATGGATATCGCTGAGTTTCAGTGCACTGATTCAGACGCCTGAAGTCTACGACTGGCCTGTAATCACCATCTTTCTTAGGGACAAGGAATAACGGACTATTCCAAGGAGAAGTCGACTTTTCAACAACACCATCAGCAATCATTTCCTGCACTTTCTGGTCCGCAACATTACGTAAGCTATGAGGAAGGCGGTAAGCAGGGATGTAGTACAAAGGACGGGCGCCTGGTGAAAGGTCGATTTTGTGTTCTAAGAGATGTGTGCACCCTAGTAGTTGACCAGGCAATGCGATCGCACTCGAGTGTGAAAACAAAAGTTTCAACAGACGCGACTCGTACTCAGGGTAATCGGAAGGTATGAATGAACTTTTAACTTTACCTTCGAAATCATGAAATGCACTATGATCACCCGCATGCGTTAACGGAGATGCAAAAAAGGACTGTGGAAATTCGCTTTCCCGTATGGGCGCGGGATACACAAGCGCCTCACCGAGACATGTACCTGATTGCAACGTGAGAGAACCATGAGTCACATTATGAATGAGTATGAACGTGTGGCCATCACGAGCATGAGCTACTCCGGACTCTAGTAACGTACCTTTGACTCTAACCGACTCTGACAAAATGAGAATATCCATATCCTGTGACATGCCACTGAAACGAACAGGGACCATAACCACTGAATGTGGCTCTAAAATGCTGTGGGTATTTAAAACCACACTTACCGTTGGCGCTGAACGTAAACATGACGCAAGGGAGGATGAAGGATAAGAGCGAGCAGGAGGGCTGTTAGACGCGCAAGACTGGCTCGCGAGGGAGGAATTTGAGTCAGGACGGGACGGGGGATGCGAAAGTTTCCGTAAAAGAGAACAAGGACTTGGCATGGCAAGGCACCTGTGTTTGCGATAGGTAAGGTATCCATCTTTTGGATAAATATCCATGCTCAATGAACGAAGCGTAGGGAAACCCAATAATGCGTCAGCAGGTAATGCAAAGTCAGGCAAGACATGAAAGGCAACAGGGACAGGCTTGCTGCGCGGAAAAAAACGAATGGCGAGCGTTACAACACCGCTGCTTTGAAAAATTTTACTGTCCGCACCCTGAATATTTATCTGTGCATGCTGAGTGGGAAAGGCAAGGTACGAATCTTGACGCAACGCGATTAATGAACTTTCAGCAATTAGGTTGATCTCTGCACCTGTGTCAATCATGAGAGAAAGGTGATGAGAAATGACTTCCGCTTCGATAACCATAAGGCTCGCTGCGTAATTACCGCTGTGGATTGACTCAACACGCTTAGTTTGTGAAGGCGAGGTGCAAAATGGCTTCTTGTCCTGTAGGTGAGTACTGTGCGACTCACTGATACGCCACTTACCGCCAACATTATTACAATTATGTGGCTTAACTGTAAGGGAGGGCGTGACGCTAAGTCCTTCCTTACCTACTGAAAATGCTGTTGTGAGCGTTGATAAGCTAGAAATCTGCACTGCGATGAATCATGCAACTGAGTTTTGTGATAATAACACCACGAAGTCGGTGAGGGACTTTGGCGAGGGTGAGAGGGAGAGAATGAATCGTGATGGTGTGGTGTGTGGAGGGAGGGTGCATGACCAGATGTTGTATGGTAGGGAGGGGAAGGATGATGAAGCATAGGAGGTGCGGGAGGAGGAGGAGGGGGACGGGGAGGAGAAGGAGGATGGGAACCAGAGGTGGAGGGAGGGAGGTGTTTGAGCGAACGTGGTAACGGGGGTCCATAGGGACGGGAGAAGGGTGGGGGATGGACGGTAGCGCCTACATGAGAGGAAAGAGGATGAGCGAGTGTGAGTTTGGATTCAATTTCCACCTTGAGATCATGAATTGTGGAAGAGGGGTGGAAGGGGGTGTCACGTGAAATATGAGATGCGTCAGGCGTGAGTGAATTGGAAAAAAGTAGATAAGACATGAGATTCAGAAAATTATCCTTAGACATAGTATCGCCATTCATCCACTGTGAATTTTTGAGAAAGTAATCTAATTCAGTCCTAAGTCTACCAGCTAACCCAGCAGCAGCCTTAGGGGATAAGGTGCCGTGATTCGTGAGCAAGAGTTCTGAGAAGTTACGCAGGGAGGTTAGACACAGGTCCCTGCTGGAGCAAGCAAACTCCTTAATGAGGTTATCACAAAAAGCCTCAAAGTCAGTGCAATTGGAATAAAAGTCGTCCTCGAGCGCCGCTCCAGCCGGAATCAAAGGGCTGAGGGACATACATTGTCTTGCAAAGGTCACACATTGTTCACTGTTAAAAGTTATATGAGAGAGAGCATCACGGAGGCGACGAATGAACATGAACACATGGTACTGAGGATCGTCTCCTGACCATTGGGGCACAGACGCTGGCGAGAGGGACACATGGTGCACAGGGTGGGTAGTGGAAGGAGGGGAGGGAGCGGAGGAAAGGGGTCCCGCGGTAGCGGTCAGGGATTCTGTGGCGTCAGCCATGTTGAGAGATGATGAATAAGTGACACCTGAACGAGTGTGTAATGGGGAAAAAGACATACAATAAATACAATAATACACAAAAATACATAAACAAGAGGTGGGAGACAAAATCAGATACGTGAAAAACACAGAGAAAAATAAACCGACGCTAATGAACCGCAAAACCTAAAATAAAAATTAAGTAGAGGAGAAAGAGGAAAATAGAATAAAAGAGGTATGTAATAAGCTAGTGCATGTGTCTACGTTACCCAACAGCGAAACGTATCCTTGGTAGAACCGCTGATCTGGTCACTATGGAGGAGACCTTCGTCGTGAGGAGGTTGGGGTGAAGGCGGCGGGAGTGATGAGGGACGGGGTGGTGGAGGACGCCTGGCAGAGGCGTGTAGAAGATGACTGGGAGAGGCGTGGAGAATGACGGCGATGCAGAAGGCGGCAGGAGGCGATCACATCAGCATCAGCCGGAGACAGTAGGTAGATGATGAGAGGCCGGGTGGGGGACACGCCCGAGTGAGCGAGCGAACGAGTGAGAGGGTGGTGAGTTTTGAGTGAGGGACCGTCGTGAGGGACCGTCTTGAGCGACACACTAGCTGACAGGCAGGGACACACACACACAGGCACGCGGGCGGAACTTGAGAGAGGCGTGGTTGACACGACGAAACTTGAGCTGAGAGGAGCTTGGCGAAGGGAGTGAGTGTTGCGTGCGAGGTGTAAAACTTGTTCACTTCAGAAGAGAGGGGAGTCACTGCCGTTTGTTTATGTGTGTTCACCTCAGAAGGAGCCGACGAAGGAGGAGAACCGCTGCAATAACTTGTTGACTACTGCAGAAGGCGATGACGGAGAGACACCGCTGCCATCACTTGTTGGGCCTGACCACTGAGCTTAATCACAGTGCAAGCTGAAGTCGCTGCCACCACCTTGCAGATTGCAAGCTGCAAGGAACTTAACTATGGTAGTGTGTCGAGGGCAAGGCGGGTGGATCTATTCTCCTTCTTGCTCGTCGCGTTCTCGTAGTCGTTTGCAGGATTGTAGGATTGTAGGATGTCAGCGTGATGTGTGTTACGTGTTCATTGCAATAGTTCACTCACTTACCTCAAACTCTCACTCACTCTGGTTAGATAGTAAGTTTGTATCACTACATGTTTATTTGAGTAAAAGTAGGTACACTTGGTGTCACCGATTCAGGACGTCTGCTCTCGCCCAGAGCCAAGACTGAAGTGACTGACATATCTTACAGCTAACAATGGAGAGAATCAAAATAGAGGACATGGCGGAAACAAAATGGAGAAAAGATGGACGAGCGGAAAGATGAGAAGGAGAAGCGAAATAATCTGTTAATCCCTTGGCCCATGGGACAGGAGATGCTTTCGGTGGGAAAGCTGAGAGCTATGCAGGTGTTCGTGTGCGGCGAGTCAAGGGGATTAGCGCGGTCAATGTCTTATATCCACACCTGGGTAAATCTTTGTAGCTATCACACGACACCTGTGTCAACACACTAACATACAAAAGTATCGTAAATACATGCATACATACATATTAGTATATTAAATATAAGTTGTAATAGTACAGACCCTCACCCTTCTCTCCGTTTACAGGGAATATGGAGTGCCTCCACGACACCATGCACCCATTTCTTGTTTTTTTCCCTTTTCTTTTGGTGAAATGTATGGCTAGAAAGCCAAAGCCAAATCTCAGTGTTGTGCCTTAGTAAAAAAGGATAAACCATGTGTCACGTAGGACGGTCTGATAGACCCAGCCAATATACTCAGGAGTAGGAATCTCGTGATAATCCTCGGTGTTGTGAAGAGGAAGGGTCGCAATATGTAATTCTGAAACCAATTCGTGTAACCAGGAATTAATGACTTCACCCTAGTTCAGGAAAATAAGGAGAACTGAAGGTTCCCCTCTGAGAGAAGGTACCTTAACTACTCTCAGGCCCAGTTACTAACTTTATAACATTTATAGGGTGAATTATTTAGGGAAGGGAGTCAAGGGTATAAAATTGTGATAAATGGAAAGAGTTGATGTCTCGGGATGAGATAAGGTAATACCAACTCTGTGTATATGTTTTTTTTATGGTGTTTATCTCTGTTATGAGCAATTAAGTCTTCTGATGCTTTAGTTATGCTATGGGGTAAAATTCAATGTCCAGCCTGTGATATCCAAAGTATACAGTGAATAAATAACTCTAGTTAAATCAAAAGTAGTGATTTCGTTGTATAATAACCCCTCCGATGGTGTGGTAAGGTAAGTGTAGGAAAGTGCTCAACACTATTGAAAAGGATATGAAACAGATCCACGTTCCCATGTGCCTTAGTAAAACTCAGTCCACTCTACCAGCTAGATAAATTGTTAAGTTAATTCCCCTTTTGGTCACCTATATTTCCCTAGTCATAATTATTCTCTCTTTCGAGTATATTAACTTCCCTTAACGAAGTAATTAAATTCCCTGAGAATCCTCTAGTTCTCATTAAACTTCTAGGGGGGGTGGCAGCTTTTCTTTTTGTTTATAGACAGGGAAATAAACAACATCAGTGACCATTAATAAATTTTAAAGTTAACCAAAGTAAATAATTTGATAATTGCCATAATGGTTCCCCCTCAAAAGTTAAACAAATGTCAGGGCACCACACTGGTGGTCCTTCAGCAGTGAAAGTAAAAGAAATTAAATAATAAGATATCAAATTAAGTAATAACAACCAAAATTAAATATAATACGCCCCCTCCCCCTCGGGCACCACACCCTGATTCCCCAATGTCCCCCAAGCTTGTTGGGGGGGTTGGTGGGGTGTGGGTAGAGATAGGGAATATTGGCATAAAGTATAAATTTACCAGTATATTTATAATAAAGAGGTGGAGCAGTATTTGTAAAGAAATAATAGGTGTAACATTGTCATGGTTAACCTCGAGGTTCATCAGACTTGAATATACTTTTCAAGAATCTAATGGTGTTTTCAATAACACATTTAGTTATATAAAGTATTTTTTTTATTGTACAATAAGCAGGTTAGAGATGCCGCTGTCACCCTAAATGCATCAGGAAATGAAAGTTGTAAACTTTCTCGGAAAAAGTGACTAGTGTGACGGCTGGGCAGTGACTGGCCTCTCATTGTTATTGTTTTGATCCAGCGAATCCAAAACAGATTCTGCTGTTCTATTTGCTATTGGGCTATTAACCTGTTCGCAGTGAGCTGCTTGATACCAGACAGCGCCAGATTTTGTAATTTTTGCCGAAAAATAAATACTCTTTGGGGCAAGTTTTACAAGCTTACACAGGTGTATTATTGCACATTAATGCGTCTGAAATTTAAATCAATTAATCTCATGATGTCTGACGGCATATTACATCGTTTGAGCCTCAATTCATAATTTCAGATTATATTCTTAAAACAGCTTATATTTGTATTAAGGCAAGCTATTTGTCATTTTCTACTGACTTCAATAGGCGCATACCGATACATACTTTCATTTGAATGTACCAAACAATAGGCAAATCCATGTAATGTATAGAAAAAAAAATTTTGTGTCGCACTTAATTTTTTCCAGTACGGTAACTATATCCTCGGCTACTGGCAGCAAACCACAACAAACACTAGCAGGCTACTCAGAGTAACTCCTGATGGCATTGTCAATTGCAAATGCTGTGGCAAGGGTTTATTAGAAGTAAAATGTCCCCATAGTGATAAATATCAGTCTTCCTAACGGCGTTTACTATACTACGTCGTACGTCTGGCAGCGGTGCTTTTTTTTTCTTCTTTTTTCACTGATCACCTTCGTATATAGGACGTGACAGTGATTTCCAATATTTTTTAACACACTCAGATAAAATGTATAAGCCGAAATCAACATCCTTTTATTTTTACTGCTCATACTTGCTGAAAAAATAATAATTACCTAATTGTAGCTTTATCTTATAATACAATTAACAAAGCCTTATCATGCACCAGTAAGTAAGAATAATAACATTAAGGTTATGTTTTTAATTTTAGATACACATGTGCAGCAATTCATGTCGTATTTTTTCTGCACATCAGTTTCTAAATTAACTAAGTCACCCCTTTGCCCCGGAAAAGCGGAGAAAATTAAAAATTCTAGCGCTAATGGGTGTCTACAACCCTAGCTGCGAACAGGCTAATTTATCCAATACAGATTCGGATTCAGAGCAGAATCCGGAGTAGATTATTGGGAACAAATAGAGGAGGCCTTTACTTAGGTTTGCTTAGGTTAGATTAGTTTTAAGTAGGTTTGCTTCGGTTTACTGAAAGAAATTTTTCTCCTATTGATTTTGATGGTTTTGAATTAATCTTACTTTTTTTACCTTGAGGAAAAAAAATTGCCTGGCATAACAAACAAATATCAGATTAATTCAAAACACATCAAAATCTATCAGAAAAAATTTGCTTTGTCAAAAAAACTGACTGGGTCGTCTTACGAATCTTTACCTGAACCTAACATAACCTAACCTAAATTAACCAAAATTCTAATCTACATTGACAAATATCAGAACCTTGTTAAAATGAAACTAAACTTTACTTTTCGAAGAGAACTCACAGAAAACATTGAATATCTCACAAACTAAGAATTTGGGACGGAATTTGGATTAAGAAAACCTTATCAAAATGCAACAGGTAATGCAAAAGTACAACCCTAAATTCTTTAGAGCATTCTGATGAAGATGTAAGTTAATACCGGTTAGGTTACGTTAGATTATGGTTAGATTAGGTTTGGTTAGGTACGGTTTGGCTTGGTTAGGTTCGGTTATATAAGCTTTTTATATTTCATTACCCAAAAGGTAGACATTTTACTTTAGATTTTTTTCCTGATTGCCATATTATAGCCTGAATCTAGGTAAATTTCTAGAAGTCAATTGCTCGACAGTAAATTGCTCAAGAAATAATTTTTCAAACTATCAATTGCTCGACAGTAAATTGCTTAAGAAAATAACCTAACCTAACCTAAATAAAAATTTATCCGTTCTTGATTCTAATTTTTCAATTAACAATAATAGTTGTATTTTTTTGTGAGCTTTATGTTTTCATATTGTTTTCTAAGTGGCAATAGAAGGATTACATTACCCAGGTGATCCCAGCATTGTACGTCTTTCTTGGCAACTCACCCCGTCTTTTCAGGTGTCCAAACCATCTGAGTATTCATATTAAATTATTGTTGTAATTTACTGAAAAAATAATATCTTTTTAGGTAAACATGATAGAAAACCAAGAAAATTTATTGACTTGTAAAATACAATAGATTAGATCTTAGATTATAAACAAACATTCAAGACATAAACCCATATACATCAATGAATACAAGTATGTAGAAAACTATGTACGTACATGTTTGAGAGACTGCATTGTGTAAAAACTGAAAATGAAAGTAATTGAGGAATAGGTTAAACTGGAGAATAGGTCCGTGTCGCGTACAAGCACGAAGCTGACATATCAGGTAGAAGACTCGGTAGTGGTTCCAGAAACGTAAAAAAAATGAGGTGCTCACTTCTAGTGTGGCCGTAATAGCACTCGAAAGTGTGGCGACCCTCACCAGTTTCTAAGTCCAGCGAGCTCCCTCCCTGTGTAAAGTAAACACTGAACTGATTTTCTTTTGTTTATGACTGTGATTTGTGGGTAATGGCATATAAGAATTTCATGATATCTATAGAATTCTATTCACCAATCGTGGTGCCGCCCGTCAGTGCTATTCGTGCCGCTACCAATCACAGCCTTCCACACTAGGCTCAGATAGGCTTTTGTTTGGTTTTAGGGACAAGTCAGGTGTATCGATACAGATTCATCATCACTTGTTGCTATGGCGTCCAGTGGATTACACCTGCCAGTGTCTTGTGAAGGATGTTATTTGTCTTATGGCGATTTTTGTGGGACATATTTTAACGACTGTGAAGGGCTACTAAAACTGTTAGTCAGACATGGTTTAGTGCGTGGAAGAGTGAAGGGTTCAAACACTTAACCGTTAATCACTCTTACAACTTCGTTGATCCCGACATAGGCGCACATACAAACATAATCGAACGCCAGTGGAGGGAATTAAAACGAAAAGTGCCAGTGTTTGGGAGGAGAAAGAGACACTTTGTTGGTTATTTAGCAACTGCAATGTTTAAAATGAGCTATGCAGATGTGAAGAAGAGATTTCACGTCTTTCTCAACGAAGCCGCGAAACTCTACCCACCTCCATCGCCTGAACAATAACCACACCACACCGGTAAGTCATAACGGTATAATTTTGGAGGTCCTGGGATTCCAGGGGGGGCGCAGCTCCTTCTACTAGATTAAGTTAGGTTAATGTTCTAGCGGGGGCGTCCCTGGTTAGGTTAGGTTAGGTTAGGTTCAGGTTAGGTTAGGTTCAGGTTAGGTTAGGTTAGGTTAGGTTAGCAGTGGGGAATGCGCCCACCCCTGCTAGATTGTTAGGTTAGGAAATTTCGAATTTTTTTTTTTCTTCGAATTTTTTCAATTTTGAACGGCCATATTTCGCTTAATTTTCATCCCCCCCCAAAAAACTCTCGATTTCCCAGGCTCCCCCAAGCTTGTTGGAGGGGATGGGGGGGAGGGGGTGGATTGGGGTGACGGACTTATTCTTCAGAATTACCGAGAAATAATATGGAGATAACATTAGTGTCTTTGTAAGAGCTGGTGCTCGGGAGTGCTTGTGTAGATAGTTGGTTGACTGGAGAGAGGAAAACTCGATCTCCAGTTGAGGTTATTTATTATCTTTTTTTTTTTAAAGGTTTATTATGTAATAATGTACACTTATACATGGCTTTACAGGTTTATTATGTAATAATGTACATGTTACACAAAGCGGGGAGCCCGCCGGTGTAGTAGTGAGTCAAGACACGGCGGTGTGTCCCGCGCGTGGCTTGTCTGTTACTGGTGGGTGGTGGCGGTCCTCACCACCCGTCGCCCGGCTGGGCGCGGGCGGCGATCAGCGCGGGGGGGGGTGCTGTTCGCAGCACCTTCAGCAGCACATTTGTTGGTGTGCGGCGGACCAACTGTGCAGCACTTGCTTCTCGCGCCCTCAGTAGGGCGCCTCGTACAGGGTGGGCGGCGGGCGCTGGCTCTGGTCTGAGGTAGGCGGTGGCTGGGCAGGAGAGGAGATAGTGCACCAGTGGGCGCCGGGAGCGGCCGCCGCAGCGCTCGCACCTCCCCGCCACAAAGTCGTCGTGTAGCTCTTCCCGCGTGCAGTAACCCAGCCTGACACGCTGCAGCAGCACGCCGTCTGCTCTGGGCTGGTGGTGGGCGGCGTCCAGTGGGCGGTAGGCGGTGGCTGCAGCATACCACGCCGCTTGCTTCTTGGACGCCTCCCATTCCTGGTGTTGCTGGTGGGCGTTGTGGGCGGCCATGCGCTTGGCTTGCGCCTTGAAATGCTGCAGGCTGGGGCGCACGGTCCAGGTGATGGTGGGGCAGTGGGCGGCTTCCTTGGCGGCCTCGTCGGCAGCCTCGTTACCGCGCACGCCCACGTGGCTGGGAATCCAGTGGAGGTGGACCCGCCTGCCCTGTGCTGCCAGGTCCTGCAGGGTGCCCAGGATGGTGGTGGTGAGGTGGATGTTGTCCCTGGTATGGGCGTGGGCGTGCTGCAGCGCTTGCAGCCCCGACCTGGAGTCCGTGTGTATCACCACTGTGGCCTCCCGGCGGAGCAGAGCGTACTGAAGGGCGTGCAGGATCGCTACCAGTTCCGTCTGGAGGGTGGAGCAGTGGTCTGACGTCCTCCATGCCCGCGTCAGATCGCTCGTGACGAAGGCGGCGCCGGACCTCCCGCTGTCGGGATCGACGGAGCCGTCGGTGAAGTAGATTGCGCTGCCCGGCTCCGTGACCTCAGACATGGATCTAAGGGCGTGTTGGCGTAGCTCCTCGGTGAGGCAGTGCACCTTGCTGGCGGGCAGCTGTGTGGCGGTGAAGTTGGCGGCGGGGAGCTCCCATGGTGGTGGTGGAGTGTAGGCAGGGTGGGGGGTGTCAGGGTCACACCGCAGCCAGTTCTCCGCCTGGCTGAGGGTGGTGGCTGCTAAGGTGACGTTTATGAGCCACCTGTTGTTGCGCAGACACTCGATGCCCTGCGCCATGGCCACCCGGAGTCTCTTCTGCGCCACTCCCTCCACGTCGCGCTGGAGCACTCTGGCCACCCGGCAGGCCACGATGCACTTCACCCTGGCGGTGAGGGGCATCAGGTGGGTCTCGCTCTGCATGACACAGGCGCTGCACCACCTCGGTGCCCCCAACATGGTCCTCATGGCGGTGTTCTGCACCACCTCCAGGCGCTGCTGCTGCTGCCAGGGCAGCGCTACGAGGACAGGTGCACTGTAGTCCACTAGGGAGCGCACTGCCTGCAGGTAATAGAGGCGGAGGACGGGGAAGGTGGCCCCCGCGCTCGGCCGCGTCATGGCCCTCATCAAGTTGAGCCGGGCCTGCGTCCGTTCCCTCAGGTATGTGACGTGCTGCGTGAAGGACAGCTGCCTGTCCACCCACACCCCGAGGTACTGGTAGGAGTCGGTCCAAGCCAGCCCGACTCCCTGGACTCCCTGCCTGGCTCAGCAGCTGGCCGGCAGGCGTGGGAGTCTTGATGGCCATGGCCCGGGACTTCACTGCCGAGATCTAGAGCCCCAGCTCTTCGCACTTGGCGGTGATGAGGTGCAGCGCCACTTGAGTCCGCGCGAGCTTGTCACCACGCCCGGTGACGACAAGGGCGAGGTCGTCAGCGTAGCTGAGGAGGATGGTTCCTTCCCGGAAGGGGAGCGCCACCAGCTGCTCCATCAGCACGTTGAAGAGGAACGGGCTGAGGATGCCGCCCTGAGGCGTCCCGTTCTCGAAGGTCAGGTAGGGAGACTTGTGGCCCTGGAACCTCACACGGGCCTGGCGCTGCTGAAGGTAGTCCTGGAGCCAGCCCAGCAGTCTCCCTCGGATGCCTTTCCTCACAAGGGCGGCGAGTATGGCGTGAGGGCTGGCCAGCTCGAAAGCCTTCTCGAGGTCGAGGAAGACTACGATGGTGGGCTGATTGTTGGCGTGAGCCAGGAGGGTGATGAGGCAGTCCGCCGTGCTCATCCCCCTGGTATAACCGAACACGTGGGGATGCAGACTTCCCACGCTCCACTGTAGGCGACTCAGCACCATCCTCTCAGCTGTTTTTCCAGTGCAGCTCAGGAGGGAGATTGGCCTGAAGGCGGTGGGATCCTTCGGCTTGGGGATGGGCTGGATGTCTGCGACCTTCCATGAGGGCGGCAGGCGGCCTGCCTGCCACGACGCGTTGACAAGGGCCAGCAGCGCGGCGTCCCCGGCGGGCCCAGCGTGTGCCAGCATGGAGTACCGCACTCCGTCGGCCCCCGCCGCTGTGTCACGCCCACGCTTCGCCCAGGCTAGCTCCTCGAACGTGAAGGGCTGGTCCGTCGCGTGCGGCTGGTCCCGCGCCTCCCTGACCTCCTCGTTGCGCTGCGGGCGTAACTGCTGCTGGAGGTGGCGGGTGTGGGGAGGGAGCTGCTCGCTGGAACTCCTCGCTGTGAAGCAGTTCACCAGCCGATCTGCCTCTTGCTGTGGGCGTGGGTGGGCGGTTGGGCGGGTCGGGGCAGCGCCTGAGGCCTTCCTGAAGCACCGCCACAGCTGGCCGAGGGAGGTGTGTTGGCTGAAAGAGGCGCACCACTCCAGCCACTTTGCCTCCCTGGCGCTCAGTGACACCTGCCGCGCACGGGCCACCACGTCCTGCAGGAGCCGCAGGTTGGTGGCAGTCGGGCGCTTCTCGTACAGCCTCCTGTGGACGTTGACTTTGACGGCGGTGATTGAGTTCCCGGACCTTCTCGTTATAAAACCACCAGTCCGGGCGCCGGCGGCGGTTCGAGGCGGTCCTGGGCATGGCCGCGTCTGCTGCACCCTCTATGGCCGCTGTGAGGTCCCTCTCCTGCTGGTGCAAGTCCATGGGCGGCACGTACGTGGACCACCACTCGTCGAGGGCGGCTTGGAACTTGGCCCAATCCGCCCTCCTGACGTTCCACTGCGGCGGCGGGGGAGGGGGGACTGGTGGGGCCACAGTGAGGGTGGTGAGGGTCCCGTAGTGGTCGCTGGTGAGGGTGGGGTGGACCTGCCAGGTGGCGCCGGGCAGTATGTCGCCCGACACTAGCGTGAGGTCAAGCCGCCCCCCCCGGACGTGCGTGGCCTCCCCGGTGTTGAGGAGGTGGACGTGAGGGAGTTCCTCGAGCAGGTCGGCCAGGTGACGCCCAGTCGCGTTGGTGGGCGACACAGAGTGCAGCACCGGGTGGTGGGCGTTGAAGTCGCCCGCCACAAGGAGGCTGGAGTGGGAGGCGAGGGAGAGCAGTTCCCCCGCCTCCAGCAGGTATCGCTGGCTCCTGTATACGTTGTATACGATGAGAGGGAGGGGCCCCAGCTGCAGCTCCAGTGCCAGGACATCCACGCCGTCCTCACAGTGCACGGGTGTGGCGATCCTGTTGTGCGGGATGGTGCTCCGTATGAGGGCTGCACAGCCACGCCCGTTTCCGTCGCCGGCCGGAAGCGAGTGGAGGGTGTAGCCTGCCACTCGCCACTCAAACTCGGCCGATGTGAGCGTCTCCTGCAGGAGAACCAGGTCCAGGTCCTCCTGGAAGACGGCTTGCAGTACCTGGTGTTTCTTGGGGCGGAGGCCCTGCACATTCCACTGCAGCACCCTCAGCGTGGGCGCCGGCGCGTGGGCTGGGTGAGCGGTGCTTTCACTCCGCACCTCCATCTTGGTTGTGGGCGTGCGGTGGGTGGAGAGGGTGTTGTGTGGGCTCCCTCGTCGTTGAAGGTGATGGTGGGGGCTGAAGGGCGCCCCCTGAGACGTCGGTGAGCATCTCTTCGTGGAGGAGTGCTTCGAGGTCCTGCTCGGTGATGGCTGCGGTGCCCTGCCGGCGGTCAAGCAGCCTCTTTACCAGTCGCACCACACACACGAGGATGACGTCTACAATGGCGTTGCCCTCTTCATTCAGTCCCTCACCGTGGCCAGAGGGTCGAGACTCTGTCGGTGGTTGGGCATTGGGCAGCGCCGTGGGCTGCTCCTCGACGAGGCGGGCGTGGTGGGCGCGGTCCCTGCGTCCCCCCCTCCTCTGTGGCTGGGGGACCAAGGAGGTGGGAGGCTGGGTGGAGGTGTGGGCGGAGTTAACGGTGGTGCGGCTGCTGGTCGCTGCCTGCCCCTCCCCCTGCCCTCCCTCGACCTGTCCTGAGCCCTGAGGGGTGGGGGGCGGGTGGGAGGCCGGCCTGTCTGGTGGCGTGGGAACAAAGCGTCGTCTGCCTTGTTGCTGGGGGGGTTCCCTCTGCTGCTGCTGCTGTGGTAGTCCGCTCGCTGCCTGCCACTCCCCCTCCTCTGGTCCGCCCTGACGTGTGCCGGGCCGGCCAGGGGTGGGGGGTGGGTGGGTGACCCATTCTGACCTGGCTGGTGGTGGCGCGGGAACAAGGTGGCGGTTTCTCTGTTGCTGGGGGTGGCCATGTGGTTCCCTCTGCTGCTGCTGCTGCTGCTGCTGCTGGTGTCCCTGTGGCATCCTCCTCATGCGTTCGGAGCACTTCATGTTCCACGCGTGGTGCCCCTTGGTGCAGTTAGGGCACCGTGCCGTGGTGACCTCGCTGGCCTTGTGGCGATCGATGCACTGCTCCGTGGGGTACGCTTGGCTGCATACGCCACACCTGACGGGGTGTTGGCACGTGGCCTGGAGGTGCCCGAAGCGCTGGCACTTGTAGCACCTCACAGGCTCACCCTGGTAAGGGCGCAGGGCATAGCGGCCCCAGCTGCCCAGGTCTAGCTTGGGGGGCGGCGGCCCCTCGTACACCAACAAGATCTGCCTCGTGGGGACCTTGTCTCTGTGCGCCCGAAGCCGTGTTGCCGAGAGCACGTGGGGGTGGGCCTCGACAGCCTGGAGGGGGAGGGTGATGGGGTAGCGCTCCAGCACCACCTTGTGCCTCCTCACGCTGGGGTCGAGCAGGATCACACGGTCCCCTTCCTCGGCAAGGCGGCGCAGCAGGGCCTCCGACCAGTCGTCCTTCGGGGTGAGGACGTATTCGCTGGTGAGCGTGGGGCGTACGTTTATACGCAGGGCAGGGTGCGCGCTCTCCAGCTCCGTCACAGTCTGGTATGCACTGGTGGTGTCGTGCTGGTGCACAAGCTTGAACTTGGGCCGGGGGCCTCGTCGGGAGTTCGAGACCGTTTCCCAGCCTCCCTCGTCCTCCTGCTGGGCCTCGGTCTGGGGGCTTTCGTCGATAACGAGGCGACCGCTATCATCGCTGGGGGCCTCCTCTGCGTGGGAGAACTCCGGTTCCAAGCTGCGGGCGGTCCTCTTCGGCGTGGAGGTCTCCGCCGGTGATGCTGAAAGTGAGCGGTTCAGCGTCCGCTTAACCCCTGGGGTGGCTACGGGCGCCAGGCCTTGCACTGCACTGGTCACTGAGGTCATGGTGGCGTTGCAAGGCACACACTATCACTGTTACTGAGGGCATGGAAGCGAGGGGCACGTGTCACTAAGCGCGTCGAACATGCGAGTTCACAACAAAATCGTGGGGTGGTGGTGGTGGAGTGAGAGCGTCGTGAGAGCTTACAGCCAACACGTCCTCCCTCTCTCGCGACCCGCGCGCAACTGTTATTTATTATCTTTTTTTTTTTTTTTTTTTTAAAGGTTTATTATGTAATAATGTACAATTATACATGGCACATATATACAAATGTACATATTACACAAAGCGGGGAGCCCGCCGGTGTAGTAGTGAGTCAAGACACGGCGGTGTGTCCCGCACGTGGCTTGTCTGTTACTGGTGGGTGGTGGCGGTCCTCACCACCCGTCGCCCGGCTGGGCGCGGGCGGCGATCAGCGCGGGGGGGGTGCTGTTCGCAGCACCTTCAGCAGCACATTTGTTGGTGTGCGGCGGACCAACTGGGCAGCACTTGCCTCTCGTGCCCTCAGTAGGGCGCCTCGTACAGGGTGGGCGGCGGGCGCTGGCTCTGGCCTGAGGCAGGCGGTGGCTGGGCAGGAGAGGAGGTAGTGCACCAGTGGGCGCCGGGAGCGGCCGCCGCAGTGTTCGCACCTCCCCGCCACAAAGTCGTCGTGTAGCTCTTCCCGCGTGCAGTAACCCAGCCTGACACGCTGCAGCAGCACGCCGTCTGCTCTGGGCTGGTGGTGGGCGGCGTCCAGTGGGCGGTAGGCGGTGGCTGCAGCATACCACGCCGCTTGCTTCTTGGACGCCTCCCATTCCTGGTGTTGCTGGTGGGCGTTGTGGGCGGCCATGCGCTTGGCCTGCGCCTTGAACTGGTTATTTATTATCAAAAATATAGTATATATAAATAAAATATAAATTTAAACAAGAAATATCATAAATGGTGTATGCGCGCTGACTGAGGACAGAACACGCCAAGTTGATAATGAAGGGGTTGTGTGCAGCGCAATAAAATGCATAAACATAAAAACAAAAGAAAAACATAAATAAAGATACATAATGAGTACATTGAAATAATGAAAATAATGAAAAATATAAAAATACAAAGTTTATAATAGTTGTAGCTATTCGACCTACATACTTAGAGAACTGGTACCACACGTTCTCCAAGTCTTAAAGGGGAGACCGCTACATCTTCTCCCGAGGTTATTACTTACATGTCAGATATAATTAAGGTGTTTCCCTATCAAGTCTGTTATTTTATATCGCCTCTGTCTGTATATAGACAGTTAGGTACAGTAGGTGTTGTGTTATCAATAGTCGGGTTTTAGGGCGTTTCTTGACCATCTGTTGTAAGACCAATTCCTGATTACCGAGACGGCGATATTAAACTGTCTTACTTCATCATATACACGAATGTATTGACTTCACTGTCTTAATTACTTAATCTACAACTTCAAAAGATCTTAGTACATTGTTCCTGGGTGAACCTCAGTCTCTGACAGATCAGAAACTTACCTTAAACGTCTCCGACGGTGGAAATCTAAGAATGCGGCTAAAATAAAAACAAACAAACTACCAGTCTCAGTCCAAGTCCCCTCGGCTGATGCTCTGAAAGCATAGTGACGCGTAGCGATGCTATCGATGCCATCGCTAGGAAACGCGGCGTTGTGATTGGCTGAGCTCGGCTCATGATCGCTGCGGGAGTCGCCACCGAACGGGGGCAAGATCAAGCGCCACCCTGCTATCACTATAAATACCTCTGCTGCCTCTGTATTCCCTGCTACCTCTGTACTTCCTACTACCTCTGTGCCCCCTGCTACCTGTGTGACCCTGCTACCTGTGCGACCCTGCTACCTGTGTGACCCTGCTACCTGTGTGCTCCCTGCTACCTGTGTGACCCTGCTACCTGTGTGACCCTGCTACTCCACCGCCTCTTACTCCTCTACTTATGTCCTGAGATTAACCTGTTATCTGGCGCTTTAGCGCAATACATTGATCAAATCAAATCAAATCAACTATCTCCTCGACGACCAGTCAATGCAACACCGATATCACAGCTGGAGCCTCGTTATAATCCCCCCTAACGAGCGTCCCACTCCTGGTGAGAGCTCCTCCACCAATTCCCCCTTGTCTGCTCCCTCCACCCCTGATGCCGCTCTTTCCTCTCTGCTGCCGAAGGATGCTCACGACCTGCCCCAAGTCTCTACTTCTACTTCTACTCCGACGACGAGTTTACAATTGTCAGCAAAAACAAGAAGAGTAGACCGCGTAAATTGAGTGAGGCATCGCGAAACACCGCACACCCGGTGTG
>JAXIVD010001503.1:25000-27500 GCA_036785275.1 Cancer borealis | reverse complement strand
TCGAGGACGACTTTTATTCCAATTGTACTGATTTTGAGGCTTTTTGTGATAACCTCATTAAGGAGTTTGCTTGCTTCGGCAGGGACCTGTGCCTAACCTCCCTGCGTAACTTCTCGGACCTCTTGCTCACGAATCACGGCACCTTATCCCCTAAGACTGCTGCTGGGTTTGCCTTGCGCGGCTGACAACTCTGCTCACACTCATCCCTCATCCTCCCTTGCTTCGTGTTTACGTTCAGCGCCAACAGTGAGTATGGTTTTGAATACCTGCAGCACTTTTAGAGCCACATTCAGCTGTTATGGTCCCTGTTCGTTTCAGTGGCATGTCACAGGATACAGATATTCTTATTTTATCAGAGTCGGTTAGTTCGTGATGACCACACGTTCATACTCATTCATAATGTGACGCATGGATTTCATAGTATGTATTTTTGTATATATATATATATATATATATATATATATATATATATATATATATATATATATATATATATGTATATATATATATATATATATATATATATATATATATATATATATATATATATATAGATAGATAGATAGATAGATAGATAGATAGATAGATAGATAGATATAGATAGATAATATTTTTGCTCATCCTTGATGTGTATTTTTATTATTTATCTTTGAGTTTGTAGATTATTACCATGTTACTATGTATTTCTTTTTTCTACTTTCTTACGCTGTCAATCTATGTTTTTGTAACACGGTTAGGTACACTTGTATATTGTTATTTTTGCATTGTGTAGTTTTAGGAGTCAACTGAGGACAGTTGAAATAGCGTTGCCGAGCCTTTGTACTATTGCAACCTATATTTAATATATATTAATATGTATGTATGCATGTATTTACAATACTTTGTATGTTGGAGTGTCTTATTGACACAGGTGTGTACCGGAGATACCTACAATGCTTACCCAGGTGTGGGATTCACTAACCGCGCTAATCCCTTTGACCTCGCCGCTATGGACACCTGCATATTCAATTCGCCATCCACGGGAGTATCTTGTCCCCTTGGGCCCAGGAATTAAGAGATATACTTTGCTATCCATTCGCACCTATGAGTGTCTTCCCCTTTGCTCCATTTTTGTTTCCGCCATGTCCTCCATTTTGTTCATCTCGCATTGTTAGTTATAAGATTTGTCATTCACTTCTGTCTTGGCTCTGGGCGAGAGCAGACGTCCTGTTCCGGTCACACCACGTGTACCTACCTTTACACAAATAAACATGTAGTGATACAAGTTTACTACTTAACCAGAGTGAGTGAGAGTTTGAGGCAAGTGAGTGAGCTATTGCAATGAACACGTAACACACACCCAGCTGTCATCCTGCAATCCTGCAACGACTGTGAGAACGCGACGATCACGGAGAATAGATTCACCCGCCTGCCCTTGACACATTACCGTAATGTTAAGTCCTTGCTGGTTGCATTGAATTGCAATCTGCAGGGTGGTGGCAGCGACCTCAGCTTGCACTGTGAGTAAGCGCAGTGTTCAGGCACAACACACACACACACACACACACACACACACACACACACACACACACACACACACACACACACACACACACATACATACACATACACACAAGTAGAATCAGGCTTACTAAACCATACGTCTCTTCATCATCAATCAAATTATGTTTAGTCATCTATCTAGCTATCTATCCTTATATCTATCCATGTATGTCCGTAATCTATTCTATTTTATTCTCTTCTATTCTATAAGTAATCGGAAAGAGTGCATCGCCCCATTCCACCAACGTATATATTTACATTTTGTCTGTGTGTGTGTGTGTGTGTGTGTGTGTGTGTGTGTGTGTGTGTGTGTGTGTGTGTGTGTGTGTGTGTATGTGTATATGTGTGTGTGTGTGTGTGTGTGTGTGTGTGTGTGTGTGTATGTGTGTGTGTGTGTGTGTGTGTGTGTGTGTGTGTGTGTGTGTGTGTGTGTGTGTGTGTGTGTGTGCTGAAATGGACTGCTATGGGGTGTTTGCAACGATAATGGTCCAAAAAAAAAAGAGGTCACCTTTAAAACGCAACGGGATTTTTTTTTTGTCACCTACAATTGAGTCTTATAAAATAATCACGCGAGAGAGAGAGAGAGAGAGAGAGAGAGAGAGAGAGAGAGAGAGAGAGAGAGAGAGAGAGAGAGAGAGAGAGAGAGAGAGAGAGAGAGAGAGAGAGAGAGAGAGAGAGAGAGAGAGAGAGAGAGAGAGAGAGAGAGAGAGAGAGAGAGAGTGTGTCTTCTTTTTAACGCTTATTTTGCATTGAGAACATAGGTGGAACACAAGTTACTGGTCATTCTTGTGATTTTTAATTGTCATATCCCTACCAAAACAATGCAATGCAAATATCTCCAGAAAAACAACAACAGCAGGACGTAGAAATTCTTTAAATCTTAAGGATAAACATTATATCCAGAAATGAGTGTTGCATCACGTATGAAACTATCCTTATTTGTTGATGTATGTATTCG
>JAXIVD010001503.1:15000-20000 GCA_036785275.1 Cancer borealis | reverse complement strand
ACACAAAATGTACGTGTATATATTGGGAAGGCGATGGTTAGCGTTAGGGCATGACAAGCTCAGAGTATTGAGTTCGAGTCTCGGCATGGGCTGTCCACTTTTCTTTGCAAAACCGCTGAGTGGCCGAAGAACACCCACATGCTGCCATCAACACTATCTTCTACTAGGACCACAACGTGAAGATGCATCGATCGAGGAGCATGAGCCTCACAACAGGAAACGAGGCTTCACTTTAAAAAAAAATCTAGCCTGCGCTACTAACGGGCGGAAGCTAACCATCCAAGCCTCCAACAAGCCTACCGACGTCACAGGATTAAGATAAAAAAAAAAATCTATATTTATTTGAACATGTGTGTGTGTGTGTGTGTGTGTGTGTGTGTGTGTGTGTGTGTGTGTGTGTGTGTGTGTGTGTGTGTGTGTGTGTGTGTGTGTGTGTACATTAATATGTCAGCATCTTTATAAATCGTAGTTCTACTCCATTTTTTCCTCTTCCTCCTCTTCTTCTCCTGCCCATCATCCTCCTCCTTTATTATTCCATATCTATTGGTATCGCTTCTTCTTTCGGCCAGCTTCGACTGGAAGCAGCCTTCCACTTTGCAGTCCATATATATATATATATATATATATATATATATATATATATATATATATATATATATATATATATATGTATATATATGTATATATATACACACACACACATATATATATATATATATATATATATATATATATATATATATATATATATATATATATATATATATATATATATATATATATATATATATATATATATATATATATATATATATATATATATATATATATATATATATATATATATATATATATATATATATATATATATATATATATATATATATATATATATATATATATATATATATATATATATATATATATATATATATATATATATATATATATATATATATATATATATATATATATATATATATATATATATATATATGTATGTATATATATGTGTGTGTATATATATATATATATATATATATATATATATATATATATATATATATATATATATATATATATATATATATATGAAATATAAATGGTTTGAAAAAGGAATATAGTGGACACCCTTTGAACATTGATTGAAAATATGTCTGGGCGAGTGTCATGAAAAAAAAATAAACACAAATTGGTAGTAGAACTTCTACTTCTTTAACCCAAAAGTAGTTCGTGGTGGTAAACTTAGTGGAAAAAATAGAAAAACCTTCCCAGTCTGAGTCCCCGTTATCCTGTGAAGATAAGTTCGGTGGTCTCCTGTCAAGGTTAGGCAGGTCTGGCCATTACTGATAAGGCGCAGCGCTGCCGTGTTGGGCCAGGCTTGTGTCTGAGGTGCCGGACGAGGGGCGGCATTTGGCTCCCGCTGGAGGAAGGAACTGTGGAGGTGAGGGAGAGTATTAATCACTTCCGTCATTACTTCTCTTTCCCTCGCTAATAATTTTGAAGGGGAGGCACCATATATACTTCCCCTTTTAGTTAGCGTCATTCTATTTTATTCTATTTGTGTATTTGATTGCGTTCTTCTATTGCAAGCCTGTACACGTCATTATGCTATGAATTGAACATGAAAAGAAGCCTTAGTTACTGAGAACAGGAGGTGATACTTTTATTTTCTTTTCTTTCTATCTTGCGTTATCACACTCCAATTCACCAAAGTTCCAATGGAAGTTAGCGTGGCATGAGAAGTTGATTTTAAACCCTTCTGTGATATGCGCAGGAATTCTTAAACAACATTGGGACTTGTTCGTGGTGTCTCGTAAAGACCATACCGTCGCCTCACTCACCCTTCACCCACAATTTAAGAACTCTTTTCCTATAAATCATTACAGGGAATAGATTGAAAAATGTGCGTGCAGGGCTGAATATAATCATATAGAAACAAAGCGGAATATCCAGAGTAAATACTTCACTCTGAATCTACTTGGAAAGCGCTCATGGCTGATTCTAATTTGCAAGGAATCTTGGTAGCGTTGTTGGAGGACAGCAATGAGCACAGCAGTAATGTGTGAGGGGACCCGTCTCGCCTTGCGAAGACCAAATTTAGCACTGTGCTGCTCCACGCCCGGAAGCAGCAAGGAAGGGCTCAGTGTTCCCTTCCTTAACACAGACAAGTAACTAAAATGAAAGGTAGGAGGGGACAATCAAGTATATGGTAAAATAGATGTGAATGCATAAGTAGGGGAAAGTATAAGCACAAATTGATAGACAAATTTATTAATGAAAAAATAGATAAAAAAAGGTTTTTATAGTAACGCGGAAGGTTATGTGTTTTTAGCAAAAGACGGAACAAAATGAAAAAGAAGGGGTAGATGAAAACGGAAAAGGATTTGCTTGAAAATTCACCAAGGATTGACGTAAACTTTTACTTAAATCCAGTTTGATGTAAGCCTTTGATTTAGCGCGAAAACTAATGCAGCAACCAAACCAACCCAACAATATTCGCTGTTAAATCAACGCTGGAAGCTACAAAACAGAAACAACACAAAGGACCTCATAATATTTTTCTCCCTGTTACGAGATCTAATCTATACAGAATTATCCTCTCGATCAAATTGAACTTATGGTCTAAGTTCTCACTGTAGTTTTGTACAACCATTAATATGGCTTTGTAGCACTGCACCATCAAGCGTTTTGTGATGGTTCAAATGAGATGTTGATGAATGTGGTAATGTGAGAGTATACTGTATTTTAATCAGCGATTCCACAACTCCATCACTGCTCGGGAAACGTCCACATATATGGTTAAGCCTTTTCGTCATCATATAGCACCATGTTAGCTCAGCAAGGTTTTAAACTCCCAGCGACATGTTAATGTACGTCAGCCTTCATGCAGCATCGGCGTTTTACGAAGACGTGGATCCACATGATATACGTGCGTCATGTTCTCCATGGAAGTGTGGATTGTTTTAATGTCAAAAGAGCGGCTGAACTATAATTTCATATGCGCAGTTTTCACTCACCTCTTCCTTTAGCCTTACGTTAACGTCTGTTGCCCCCTGCATACCACGGGGAGGAAGAAGTAGGATTTTGAAGCAGGAAATATTTGGTTATATCGGGATAATAAAATCCACGCTAAACACAGCTACATACTTTTCTTGCCATAAAACGGAAACCTAAGAATCTCATATATTTATGTTTGCTTATTTTCCTTGAATTATACTTGTTGTACTGTTTTCTGTCATCTTTGTCAACATTATGTTAAAATTGTACCGAAACAATAGCAGTCACTGTTCTAAGTCTATTTTCAAATTTTGTGTTGGTACATCGACAAGAAATTACTCCGTCCATCAATACAGACTCCACTCTATATAGAGCTACATCCGTCGTGCATTGAGCTTCTCTTACCTTTGTTGGTCTCAGAAACAGTAAAATCCACTATAAAATACTAAAATCAGTTTAAGCACCGGACTAACACATTTATATCAATGGGTGACCAGGCCAGAGTTGATAGTTACCTATAAAACATTGATTAGACAATGAGGTTGTTAGTGGTATGTTTTGTCGCACTTTTCGAACATAATCTGAATATTGCATCCGCCTCTTCTTAACACTCTCAGGAACATCACTCTAGTTCCCCCCAACCCTGACCAAAAAATGTACAGGGATTTATCTTAACTCAATATTGTTCACACCTACTGTAGGACATCGCGGTAATGTTTGTGAATGTGTTTATGTATACTTGTTACAAAGCATTACACCAGTCAACACCGCCCACCGTTCAGGACGTGGAGGGTGACGGTAGCATTGGGCAGCGTAGCGGGCGCGCAAGTGTAGTCGCCTTGGTCCCGGGGCGAGGCTGCCGGGATGAGTAGAGTGCCCTCCGTTGCCTCCCCAGCAAGTCGCTCTAACTCCACCTTCCGCCCACCGCTCTCACCGTCCACCACCCGCTTCTGTCCCTATGGAAGATTGAGTTATTAACCTACAAGGACGGACACACACACACACACACACACACACACACACACACACACACACACACACACACACACACACAGACACACACACACACACACACACACACACACACACACACACACACACAGACACACAGACACACACACACACACACACACACACACACACACACACACACACACACACACACACAGACACAGACACAGACACAGACACACACACACACACACACACACACACACACACACACACACACACACACACACACACACACACACACACACACACACACACACACACGAGTTGTCTGGTAATCACTCAAGGGTTCGATCCTTTGGTCTCCGGCGTACTCAAGTGGCAACGAAGAGCGACAGACCCAAGATGCCACTGGCGCCGCCTGTGTCCACCTCGCCTTTAAAGGGGTCCCGTGTGTGTGTGTGTGTGTGTGTGTGTGTGTGTGTGTGTGTGTGTGTGTGTGTGTGTGTGTGTGTGTGTGTGTGTGTGTGTGTGTGTGTGTGTGTGTGTGAATAACTGATCACACACACACACACACACACACACACACACACACACACACACACACACACACACACACACACACACACACACACACACACACACACACACACACACACACACACACACACACACACACACAAACAAACAACAACAACAGCACCAACACCAGCACCCAGTTCAGCGGCATCATAAGCTGGTAATGTTCATCCCATTTTATCTCACAATGGCACTCCACATCTCCTCGGTACAAGAAAACGGAAAGAATACACCGGCAAGCATATTAAGAGGAGGGGCACTTCACTAGATTCACAACTGCTTTTCATGATATACTCATAAGGGAGAGAAGGAGGCCGACACTGAAAACATGACGTAACATAATAGTCGGTCATCACCCTTCCACTCTACCCATTGTCACTTCTCCCTCCCATTCCTTCTCTCCTTTCCCTCATCCTCATCCTCGTCATGCTCATCCTCCTCATCCTCATCATCGGTAAGTCCTGAACTAT
>JAXIVD010001502.1:17500-82500 GCA_036785275.1 Cancer borealis | reverse complement strand
CTCTCTCTCTCTCTCTCTCTCTCTCTCTCTCTCTCTCTCTCTCTCTCTCTCTCTCTCTCTCTCTCTCTCTCTCTCTCTCTCTCTCTCTCTCTCTCTCTCTCTCTCTCTCTCTCTCCCCCCCCCTCCCCGCATATAACTTACTCACCAGACAGAGAACCAACCTTCCTATACCACAAGGCAGAACACCAATGATAGAACATGCATTTACATATAAGGGAACACGTACATAGAACGAGGTATTGTAAATTGTACACCATCATTGTTCTTTATCAATTTATAAATACAGAATTAAGAAATATTTTATGACCATTTAAGTAGTATTTATTGTGTATCTTTTTTTTATTATTTCTAATTGTATGCTAACCCTCTTCATGCATTTCAGTCCTACAGAAGCTTGTGTTCCAAGGCTTCACTAATTCTCCTTCATTTCCAGTGTATAGCAGGCTCCATGGGAGAGTCTTGATTGAGCGGTTAATGGAAATAACTGAAAGGAAGGTTAGCGAGGAGCTGGGAGGATTTAGGAAAGGAAAAGGCTGTTTGGACCAGATATTTACAATTAAAATGAAGGTAGAGGAGTACTTAGGGAAAGGGGAAAAACTGTATGCAGCCTTCATCGACCTAGATAAAGCATTTGATAGAGTTGATAGGGAAGCTCTTTGGAACTTTCTGAAAATGTATGGTGTTGAAGGAGAGTTATTGACAGGAATTAGAGTATTTTACAGGGAGGCAAATGCGTGTGTGAAAGTACTAGATGGAAGACTAAATGAAGGTTTTCCTATAGGAGTGAGATTGAGACAAGGATGTGTGATGTCACCATGACTGTTTAATGTTTTTTTATGGATAGATGTATGATAGAAATTAAACCTAAAGCTAGGAATGTAGGTGCAAGACTAAAAATGAATAGAATGAATTGGGCAGTGGTGGCATGCTTGTTTGCAGCAGACACTGTGTTGTTTGTAGAGAGTGGTGGATGAATTTTATAGTGTATGTATGAGAAGAAAGGTGAAGGTGAATGTTGGTAAAAGTAAGGTGATGGTTTTTGAAAGGAGGGAAGTAGAGGTGGTTGACTTTAATACACCTTATGGGGTGAGTGTGCCAGCAGTAGGAAGGTGTGAGGTAGTGCTAGGACAGAAAATGGAGGAAGTGAAAGAGTTTAAGTATTTGTCAACAGTGCTATGCAAACGTGGAGAAATGGAAGGAGAAATAAGAGAGAGGGTTGTGAAAGGCAGATGTGTCATAGGATCACTTGCAAGGATTATGAGAGGAAGGAATGTATCCATGGAGGTAAAGAGAGGGTTAAGGAACAGTATTCTCCTGCCAACACTGACGTATGGATCACAGACTTGGACATGGAATAGTTCACAGCAGTCAAGAGTGTGTGGTGTGGAAATGAGTTACCTGAGAGGAGCATGTGGCGTGACAAGATGGGAGGGTGAGAGCAATGAAAGTATGTATGAAAGGTGTGGCATGGGACCTTGTGTACTTGGAGTGAAGTGTGCTGTAGTGGAATGGGTGAAAAGAAATACTTTGAGGTGGTTTGGTCATATTAAGAGAAAGGAGACTGAAGAGTTTGTGAAGAAAGTGTATGTGAGTGAAAGTGAGTGTCCTAGGAGGAGAGGAAGGCCAGTTGTAAGATGGAAGGATAGGGTGAAGGAGTACATGCATGAAACAATTGCTGATAGAAGGAGAGGGATTGAACTAGCAAGGAGGGAGTGTGTGGATAGGGTGAGGTGGAGGCTCTTCTGCTGTGGCTATCCCTTCCTTGGGGGGATATTCCTGGAGGGAACGAGGCATCAGAGACTATTGATAGATAGATAGATCATTTACACACTGAACATATCCATTGTGATGCATGTGTGTTGCTTAGCACTAAGCATCAACCTTCACCTTCCAGCGGGCGGGGAGGTGCAGTGGCAGTGCCGGGTGGCAGGTGTGGGCGTGGGTGCTGATGTGCAGCCAGGAGTGGAGCTTGGCCTGGAAGGTGCAGGAGGTGCCACCAAGGTTGCCCTCACACCCACACAGCTCCATACACTTGTTCATGGTTAGTGTGCTGGGAAAATGGGTCTGTTTGCATGTTCTTGTCTCAGATGACCAATACATTTCAACTAAGAAGTGGCTCTAACAGGCATTGTTTTAACATGTTGTACCTCTATTGTTTTTTACTCATGATTTCTTTTCAGTAACTTTCCCATAGTATATTCATCCATTATATCTTACCAAAGTGTCTTACCATTATACTCCACCCATAGCCATCCTTTCTTTCCACAATGGGGCAACGCTAGCACAGTGCTCTTTCCTGACTGAGGGGCACGGGCCCCAACAATTGTCAAAAGTAAAAATGATTCAAACACTCTTGATGGTGTGCACCGCCATCACTGTTAGTTGTACTCCTTGTGATATAATAACAGTGTGCACTGCCGTCACTGTTAGTTGTACTGCTTGTAATATAATGACAGTGTGCACCTCGTGGAAGTGGGGATGGGCTGCTCTAACACTTCACTAACGTGCAACAGGAAAGAAAAGTTTAGGTCATGAATGTGTCTCCTAAAATAATATTGCATAGCTATGATATTGGTCCATGTACTGAGTCAGGCATCAAGTAAGAACAAACTTGCATGTAAAGGACTCGACTCACCATATTTTCATCCTCATTGACTGGGCAACCATCTCAATAGGAATCAAGTGCACCACGGACGCCACAGAACACCTAACTTATGGTCTTGCATAGACTACACCATACTTGACTGGACACTCGCGACAATCGCTGACAAACGATGTTACATTTCAGTCCTATAGATTCCGCTGCTATGAGTGATGACAGATAATACTTCATATTATCAGTTCATATTCTACTTAGGACATTGTATTTCATGTCTTTACAATCAGTAATGATTGCTGAATCATGGCTGAACATAAAAAAATATTTTACAACTTTTGCAAATAGGAAATTAACATAAAGATTACAAGTTTGAGTGAAAAATCGTGTGGGAGTTGTGTATAAAGCATACTGTTTATAGCAAAAAAATCTGGCAAATTCGCAATAATTTCTGAAATAAAACATCACATATTGTGAAATAACCATTCCTGAATATGATTTGATTGTGATCAAATGTCATATAATCGTTATATCGGCTTGGGAATGAATTTTTCATAACAATTCGTGGCGCGAAAGGCAAAAGGCGAGGCGAAAGAGGTCACAAGAAGAAGAAGAAGACCAAAACAATCCTTTACAAAGGTCAACAACATAAATAGTTCAATTCATTGGTCCCATGACGCTATTATAAGTCTCATGGAAAATGTTCATGAGCAGAAGAAAAAGAAGAGAAGTGCTTCCTCCATAACGGCTTGTGTTGTTGTTATGATCAGCTGATTCCACAAGGTTAGTTCTTCTACGTGTGTGACTAGACTGGTAGTCGTATCGCTGTAAATCCAGAAAAAACGGAAGCCAGGCTAGCGTTAGCAAAACCGAAAGCGTTTACATGTGTCGCCAAACTTCGTTTGTTTTCACGAACACGATTTTAAGGAGAAATGTCTTGGTTGGTGTTGCCACAATTTTCCTAATATATTTCAATCTTAATGCTTGTTTTTAGTTTTCTTTTATATTAAAAGCGACATATATTATATACATATTTTAAATTATAAGCACTGAAATGATCTCAAACATCTTAATTTCTTCGGATTTATTCGAAATAGATATCATGGTTTCTCCGTATATTTCGCACCGCTTCCATCCTTGACTCCACCTAAGGTAGAGGCCAACATCTCGCTATGTGATACAAATTCCCTTATATATTACAATCATTATGCTTGTTTGTGGATTTCTGTTATATTAAAAACAACATTAATAATGTAAATGTTATGTATTTCAACAACTGCCATGATCTCAAACATCTTACTTTCATCTTATTTATTTGAAATGTATATCCTGCTGATTCTGTATTGAAAGTACAGCACTGCAGCCGCCACTCTTGACTCTGGCCAGTGGCCACAACATATATCTTCTCCGCATTCAGACTACCGCACCAGTGTTTTGTGTTCGGAACTGGATCTGTCTTCAGTGTCTAAATTTTCTTTGACTTACATATTTTTGTGCAATATACAAACATCTTATTTCTTACTTTAATTTGATGAAAATAATTGTAAACAATATGATATGCTTTTTACTTATTATTAGGAAAAAGGGAACAATTGTAAGTCGAAGCTACAACCACAAAATGCATTGAAACATCAACACCCACACAGGTTTGAATGTCACATCTTGTTATTTTCTACATTTCTTTAATATATTACAAGCTTTTTGCTTGTCTTTGGCGTTCTTCTATATTAAAAACAATATATATAATATAAATCTTATGTAGACGATCAACTATAATGGTGTCAAACATCTTACTTTCCTCTGATTTATTTGAAATATATACCCAGATTCTTTCTCATGAAAACACACACATCCGCTTCGCTCCACCCACGTAGAGGGCCCACATTCGTTATTTTCAACACTTTCCTAATATATTTCAAGCTTTATGCTTGTTTTTGGTTAGCTTTTATATAAAAAACAACATATATATTATAAATCTTATGTATTTCTACAACTGTTATGGTCTTGAACGTCTTACTTTCCTCTTATTTAATCGAAATATTAGGCGTTTACATGTAATGTCAAGACCTCTTGCCAAGATGCAATGACTAGGCAAATTCTGACCAAAATATCGCAAACACTTTCAATATACGAATATCTGCGTTTGCCAATGTTTTGCATCCTCTCCTGTAACGAATCACAGCTCACCAACTTCAGAACTTCATCTGTGTAGACACTGAGCGAGATAATATTTCGATTAAATAAGACGAAAGTAAGACGTTCAAGACCATAACAGTTGTAGAAATAAATAAGATTTATAATATATATGTTGTTTTTTATAGAAAAGCTAACCAAAAACAAGCATAAAGCTTGAAATATATTAGGGAAGTGTTGAAAATTGCGAACGTTGGGCCCTCTACGTGGGTGGAGCGAAGTGGATGTGTGTGTTTTCATGAGAAAGAATCTGGGTATATATTTCAAATAAATCAGAAGAAAGTAAGATGTTTGAGACCATTATAGTTGATCGTCTACATAAGATTTATATTATATATATTGTTTTTAATATAGAAGAACGCCAAAGACAAGCAAAAAGCTTGTAATATATTAGAGAAATGTAGAAAATAACAAGATGTGACATTCAAACCTGTGTGGGTGTTGATGTTTCAATGCATTTTGTGGTTGTAGCTTCGACTTACAATTGTTCCCTTTTTCCTAATAATAAATAAAAAGCATATCATATTGTTTACAATTATTTTCATCAAATTAAAGTAAGAAATAAGATTTTTGTATATTGCACAAAAATATGTAAGTCAAAGAAAATTTAGACACTGAAGACAGATCCAGTTTCGAACACAAAAATTTCACTTGGAGCGAGCGCAGATACGAAGGCCGGGCCCCGCGTCGTGTGAAGACATCCAGTGCTCACACAGACACACACACTCTCATACACACACACACACACACACACACACACACACTCTCATACACACACACTCTCATACACACACACACACACACACACACACACACTCTCATACACACACACTCTCACACACACACACACTCATACACACACACTCTCATACACACACACACACACACACACACACACACACACACACACACACACACACTCATACACCCACACTCATACACACACTCTCATACACACACACACACACACACACACACACACACACACACACACACACACACACACACACACACACACACACACACACACACACACACACACACACACACACACACACACACTCACTCATACACCCACGCCCACACTCATACACACACTCATACACACACACACACACACACACACACATCTTGCTGCTACTGGTAAGGTGATCTGTATACGACGATATTTGGACATGTTGTGGGCTTAGGACGAGTGTGGAGGGTGCTGTAGTTTCAATACAGAATCAGCAGGATATACATTACGAATAAATAAGATGAAAGTAAGATGTTTGAGATCATGACAGTTGTTGAAATACATAATATTTACATTATTAATGTTGTTTTTAATATAACAGAAATCCACAAACAAGCATAATGATTGTAATATATAAGGGAATTTGTATCACGTAGCGAGATGTTGGCCTCTATCTTAGGATGGAAGCGGTGCGAAATATACGGAGAAACCATGATATCTATTTCGAATAAATCTGAAGAAATTAAGATGTTTGAGATCATTTCAGTGCTTATAATTTAAAATATGTATATAATATATGTCGTTTTTAATATAAAAGAAAACTAAAAACAAGCATTAAGATTGAAATATATTAGGAAAATTGTGGCAACACCAACCAAGACATTTCTCCTTAAAATCGTGTTCGTGAAAACAAACGAAGTTTGGCGACACATGTAAACGCTTATTATCTCGCTCACTGTCTACACAGATGAAGTTATGAAGTTTGATGAGCTGTGATTCGTTACATGACTAGAGGCAAAACAGTCGCAAACGCAGAAATTCGTATATTGAAAGTGTTTGCGATATGTTGGTCAGAATTTGCCTAGTCATTGCATCTTGGCAAGTGGTCTTGACATTACATGTAAACGCCTCTAGTGTGACCGTAGCTTCATCAGCTTCTATTGTATACTCTGAATCATGCTTGAAATAAGATTTGAAACTATTTCCAAATATTTTGTTTGTTTTCTACGTTTTCACTGAGCATGGCAGGATAAAAGGAAAAGTACGTACGCCGGGAAAGTGATGTATGGTGATAAGATCATTGGAAAGAACATTGCTAGATAGAAGAGGAGGAGGAGGCAATGAAACCAACAAGCTGACTAGAGACCATCACCAATAAGGAATTACAATGGAGTTAATTTACACAGTCTCTGAGAAACGCTCTCTCGATGACACTCAGCAAACATCGTAAGTTGATTAGGAATGTTAAATTTTTTCTTCTTGATGTTATTTATGGGTATATGAAAGTATGAGTGAAGTATGAGTATGAGTGAATTGATTACGAGTGACTTAGGGTGTTGTGTTCAAGTTTTGGTTATATTTTACAATTACTCTCAACACTAAGGTGTTGTGTATCCTGCCATGCTCAGTGAAAACGTAGAAAACAAACAGAATATTTGCAAATAGTCTCAAATCTTATTTCAAGCATGCATGTATATTAGTATGGACTACATTGGCTATGTATGTATGCGTTTTCAGTTTAAAATTTCAATATTCCTGGAAATTATTGCAAATATGGTGTTTTTATTGGTGTCTTAGGATTTAATAATTGTCGCCCACCGATGACGTATGTTGACTAATTTGTTTTTGCTGCTCATAAACATATACTTCACATCACTCTGAGTTATTTGCTTTTTGTTTGAGGTTTCTATGATGATTTTAAGTATTTTATTCAAATAAAACAAAACAAAAATCGCCTCAGGACACATTTACGAAAGACACGATTTCGAGTGCACAATCACGTATGGTGTATTCTATAGTATTGCATATTAATATAAACTACATGGGCTATGCATGTAAGTGTCTGAAATTGATTGAAATTCCAATATTCTTGGAAATTATTGCAAATTTGGTGTTTTTTATTGGTGTCAGGATTTAATAATTGTCGCCCACCGATGACGTATGTTGACTAATTTGTTTTTGTTGCTCATAAACATATTCTTCACATCACTCTGAGGTGTTTGCTTTTTGTTTGAGGTTTCTATGATGATTTTAAGTATTTTATTTAAATAAAACAAACAAAAAATCGCCTCAGGACACATTTGCGAAAGACCCGATTTCGAGTGCACAGTCACGTATGGTGTATTCTATGGTATTGCATATTAATATAGACTACATGGGCTATGCATGTAAGTGTTTTCAGATTGAAATTCCAATATTCCTAGAAATTATTGCAAATTTTGTGTTTTTCTTGGTTTCTTAGGATTTAATAATTGTCGCCCACTGATTACGTACGTTGACTACTTTGTTTTTATTGCTCATAAACATATTATCTACATCACTCTGAAGTGTTTGCTTTTTATTTGAGGTTCCTATCTTATTTCTAAGTATTTTATTTGATTTTTCTAAAAATCTGCTGTAGGACCGGTTTGCAAAAGGTCAGATTTCAAGTGTCCAGTCAAGTATAGTGTAGTGTATGGGTCTTGTTATAATTTCTGAATGGGACAATGCAAACTTTGTGATGTTTCATGACTCAAGAACTTAATGATCAATTATGTCACTATAAACTAATCATACATAACCCTCCAGACTGCAATCCCTTCTTCAATAATATTCATGTGTTGCCTTCCGCTGCATTGAACATTCACGTGTTGTTCATTACTAAGAATCTCAAATGGAAATTACCCATCTCAGCTCCCCTGCAGAAAGCTTACATGAAGAACTTGTGTTCCCAATGTTAGTGTGGTGGGAAGGATTAAGATGCTAACAATATGAACATTGTCTATCAACTGTATATGAACCTTAACATTGTTTTCATGTATTGGTCCCAAGCATCATAAGACAATGATTTTAACACTCACTTCTTGGTCTGGTAAATATTATATAAGTTTTCAAGTATAAACTGTTGGCATAATTATCATAGAACAATTATTTACTTTATTCTGTCTCTTGTTGTTATTATGCAATTTTCAATAATGTGTACACAGGTATGTATCAAGTGTTAATTGATTCCTGACCTCAATCTTGGCCTCCAGAGTTGAACGAGGCACGCCAACTCATGGACACAGTGTACTAGTGGCTCACCAGTGCAGTGGTGGCAACAGCAGCAGCAGCAGCAGCAAGGGGATAACCCAGTGATGGTAACCCAACATCAAAGTTAATTCAGATTGACTGGACAGATAACCTCCTCCTCCTCTTACATTTCCTATCACACAGTTTTCAGTTTGTACAGCAGCCTAGTCATGGCAGGCCGATGGTGTCAGCTTTTCAGTCTATGAAATAAGCATCATCTCCCCTTCCCTGTGTTGTGGAATGTATAATTGACTGACTTATTGTACGAGTTCAAGCTGCATCCATTCCCACTTCTCATTATGTGTATTAGTATTTACTGAAGAAGAAATCTTATTTGTTTGTTGGTGGAAGTAGGCAATGATAGTATATTATTCTGAAATATATTAATTTACAATATCCACTACAATCCATTGATTTTCATGATTTTAACAGAGGAGTTAAATTGTCAGGCAGGAGGCAGCAAACTTTGTCAATAGATAAAAAATTATCTACCACTTTGGTTCTTTTGTTCGTATTATTTCATCACTTTCATAAGTGAAGTTAAGTAAATCTAACCCAACAGTAAAGAAACTAAGGCTGTACCAGCTTGTGTGTGTTGCATCGGGTGTGTTGGTGGGCAGTTTCATACCATTTTGAAATCTTTAGTAAAGGAAATTGTGATGAAATTTCTCTGTTATTACATATTTGCCAGGTTCTTCAGTAGCCAGTGTGTTGCAAGGAAGTATTGTTCTGTGAGTAATTGTTTTTTAGCATTACTTAAACTGGTGTTTACTTGGAAGTGAGATTGTAGTCGTGTTGTTTGTAACGTATGCTTATTCAGGAAGGAAAAGAAGGTCATATTATTTTACAATATAATGGTCTCCAGCATGAAGCAAATCAACTACAGTAATTCATCAAGATTCCAAGTTGTGTATTTATCTATATCCATATAATGCTTTTATGTAGAACTGATTATCTGATGACCAGAAGGATATATATTGAATAATTGATAATTCAACATTGTTATAACCTTTGTTGATTTTTTTAAGATTCAGCCACCCCGTGTACCCTTGGTAACGAGTCCAAGCTGAAGAAGTAGACCATTTGGAAAAGAACATTTATGATCTCAAATTAATTATGTTCATTATATATGTATATCTTACTAGGTTTTGTTTAGAGGTCTATGCCTCACAGCCATGGTGGACCACCGCTGCATAACTGTGGTGCCCAACCACAGCAGTTCCTCCCCCGTAAACAGCTTAAGCATCACGGGCCCAGATGGGGACTCGATCTGCCGACCAAGCGAATGCAAGGCCAGCGCGCTACTACTGTACTAGTCAGGATTGCCAGAATATTATATATATATATATATATATATATATATATATATATATATATATATATATATATATATATATATATATATATATATATATATATACACACATATACTGACATTATTATCCTATGTAATGTATGTTTACTTTAAGAATTCAACTATAACAAAATTTATGGAATGATATCTTAGGTTTATCACATTATGCATTGGATAACATTTGTATCTCACCACATAAGGTATGGAATGTAAACTTTTGAGGCGTCACTATAAAAAATCTAAAAACCTATGCCAAATAACAGGCAAGAGGCAAGTCCATTTGTGCCTCCATATGCCTACTGGTGCCAATGGTTTATGATAAAAAAAAGCTCCCTTCAAGGTTATATTGCAGCCACCACTCCGTTGATTGTTGTCATCATCATCCTTTTGAGAGGCAGGTTCCTTGTTTTCACAGGTCACCTTTAGTCACCCAATGGTAGTTTGCCAAGCCAAGTTGACTATTAATTCATTTCCTTTCAATGTCCTTCCTCAGGACTTCATTCAGTGTCTTCTTTGGTCTACTCATTAGCACTCTATTATCCACTTCAAAAATATCTAACATATGTCTGTCTATCTATCTATCTATAGTTTCTATGTGTTCCCTTTGGGAATGTCTTCCAAGAGAAGAGCCATGGCAAAAGAACCTCTTGTGTGGAGGTCGTATAGATTGACAAAACTGATGTGGATGCTTATGATTATCTTTATGTTGAAATTACAGAAAAGAATAAGAAGTATATCGCCAGCGTAGTATACTGACCTCCAAAACAAAGCAAAGAAAATCATAAAATTCTTTATGATGAAATTAAATGCATTATCAAAGATAAAAATGGACCAATTTGCAGACAAATAACCCTTCAGTATACTGGTCAACCTTACCTAGTGATGGCAAAGGAACAACATTAACAGAATGAACAGAGGAAGCCTTTATGTATCAAACAGTTCAGACGCCAACTTGAGACAATAATATTCTACATCTAGTAATCACAAACAACAGTCACTTCATTCATACTTGTAAAGTCGGCAAACCTCTAGTAAGCACCGACCATCACATTGTTAGAATCAAACAATTATACAGAAGAGGAAAAGGTTTTCAAAGACAGGGAAAGCAGCAGCAATGGATGAGGCCTCTACCCCACACTTCATTCTATGTGTACAGGAGGTTATTACATATTTTGATTGCTCATCTTTCCATCTCAATACCCAACAGGTCCCTCTCAAATAATAACTTCCACTGTACACACTCTCGATTGCTGTGTCTTATTCCATGTTGAAGCCTCTGCTCCATACATCAATGTTGGCATAAGTTGGTGAAACATGACCTATCCTTGGTGAACCAATATTGTGAATCATTTATCAAACCTCTGACCTATTTTCAACGGATCCACCAACTCCCTGCTTTTTTGTTCTATATACTTGAAAAGCTCCCTTAGGATCAGTCTTTGCCTGGCTAGCTATCTTAATCTCGTGGTTTTTCTTTGTGATCACAGTTCTCCTATTCTGACCATTACCATTACTCATTAATTTTCTTTCTTTCTTTATCCAACAATGTCCATCATACTCTGGAATATCTGTGGTTTCTGCTTCCCTAGAAATGACCTCCATTCCCTACTATCTTTCTATGATCTTTCAAGTCTTACTGAATCACCACATTTCTATTTACACAATATAATTTCCTTCCTGTGACAAACTCCATTTGATGTAACCATTTCATTATAACAAGTTATTCTTTCCTTCCTCATACTTTGCCTTACCATCATTTCTTTACTCTGCCGTCTGCCTTTAAGCTTAACATAACACCACATGACCTCTGATGGCTGGCACTTACTTTATTAATGTTAACTCAGTCGCTTCACAAGATGATATATAACAGAAAATATATGATAGAATAAAAGGGATTCGGGAGTGTTTACAGTAGAACAAGGTGTGATAAGGTTAGCAGCAAACCAACACCAAAGTTAAGGTGACACTATACTTACACAACTTTAAAATGCCAATTAAATCATGATGGTAAGGATATGTACATTTTATTAACTTATTCACTCTTGGACACAATAGCTTTGGCAGCTCCACCTTTCCTTTTGTGTCGCTTACGTTTCCTTTTCCCATCTAAAGTCTTTGCCTGAAGTGTTTGTTTCACTTTCTTGCTTTTTTTACAAGACAATGAATGAGGGTTCTTGACTCTTTTTTTCTTCCTTGGAGTTTCCTGTTCTGCTTCCCCAAGATGCTTCCGTTTCAGAGTGTTCAAGGTGGTCTCCTCATGTGTTGACAATGTGCTGTTGACAATATGTACACGTCATTTGTGGGGTTACAAAGAAAAAGAAAGAGAAAAAAAAAGAGGTGAAGTTAGTGTGCAGGTATAAGTGAAGGAAAATAGAATAGGATTTTGTAGTTGAAAAACAGAAACATGATTAGTGGCACAAGAGGAAAGTGTTAAAAGCAGATTGGATAAGATGTTGGAGTCTTGAGAAGGAAAACCCAGAAGTATAAATAGTAAGATCATGGACATAAAGAGATGATCAAACACCAGTCAGTAAAGAAGATATAATATAATGAATTGCAATAAGAAACAGGGTGGCACTAAGAACACATCCTTGAGGGACACCTTCAAACTGAATGATAGAACAAGAGATGGAGGAAGCAACTTGGACACGAAAGGTTCGGTCACAGATAAACACCCACATGGGAAGGGAAAGGGAAAAAGGGTGAGGGTGGACTGTGGCCATGGTACCCTTAGGCCATCCATGACTGAACTCACAGCTAACCTCGCATCCTCTCATCATGGCTGTCACACTTTAGGATAACAAAGGGATAGTGAGAGATAAGCATAGACGAAACAAAGGGGAAATAAAACGAAAAAAGTGAAAATGACCTGGTACAGCGAGGACATGTACTGGATGTGAAGTGATTGAAACCAAATCTTCCCAGCACGATTAACATAAGGTAGTTTGTCAAGGCACACTGATATACCTTTTCTTGTGGACTCCAACAAACTACTCTGGATTTATAAAAGGTAAAAAGGTGTATTATTAACCTGGTGTCTGATCTGATACCTCACCTGCCTGGGCCTTGTGCTACTGCCACGGTTTTCTCTGTTGGTTTTTCCAGTGTTGGGGCGCTCTGATGCAGGTACAGGATGGGGCTGCCTGTTACTTGTTGGTGGACATGTGCTCGCAGCTCTGGATCCTGGCTGGCCATGATGTACCTTGAGACCAGAGGAACACTTGATACTCAATTTGGAATGATGGGGAGAGAAAAAGGTTTACAGCTTCTAGGTTCGTTTTATCTGGTGTCTAAATGGTGATTCACAAGTTTTGAATACTAGTAAAGAGTGAGTGTAGATGTGATGTCTGACAAAGCAAGTTATAGGATATCATATGGTGCTTGCAATACAAATAACAACACAAAAATATTCTATAACTTACTTTCCTGGATTATTCTCGCCAAGGAGAGACTTAGCACAGGCTGAGGCTGGCACAGGATCTCCTTCATGGCCACACTTATGAACACTAAACTGCTTCACCACCATCCACGTGCCGTACAAATTCGAACCTAAGGGAGGAAGGGACACAGTCTTAACTAGAGGGTCATCCTGTACAGTGCAACGACCTCTGCCACATACATACACGCACATACACAATTGATTATAATCATTCCTGATCTCAACCTTTAAAAGAATGATGGAGTGGAGCCCTGGTGTAAGGGATCAGAGAGAGAGAGAGAGAGAGAGAGAGAGAGAGAGAGAGAGAGAGAGAGAGAGAGAGAGAGAGAGAGAGAGAGAGAGAGAGAGAGAGAGAGAGAGAGAAACTTACTTATCTTGCTAAGCTTCTCCACCTCCAGAATAATGCACTGTGTGGTGACAATTTTGGTTTGGGCTCCAAGGTACTTTGGCACTTGCTCCTTGATAAGTACTTTGTTCTGGGGGAGACAGATGAGAATTAGAAGCACACTCCTAGCATATAAGGAACATCATAGGACTCCAGGTGGCACTCAGGAACAGGCTACTTCAAACACCTTACAAGGGAGAAATATGTTTGACAGTTTTAAGAGTAACTACACTTTTTCTTCCTTTTGTACTGGTAAACTCTGGAACTCTCTACCTGAATCTGTATTTTCACCTTCCTACAACTTCAACTCATTTAAGACACACCTGCAACCTTAATTTGGCATCCCTTATTTTATTACTCTTTCTTCTATGGGGAACCAGTAATCTCAAAAGGGCTTTTTTTATAACGTTTTTTATTGCCCTTGGCCAGTTCTCTAATACCATAAAAAAAACCTAAATGCAAGTCAAAACGGAATTATATGAATGAAGTGAACAAACAAGTCACCTCAAGGGCAGCATGGCAGAAGGTGGCGTCAAGGAGGACAGTGTAGGGCGGCTGTATTGCAAAGTTGTGCTGGAAGAAACCAAGGATCTTCTGAGCTTTTTTGTGGCGCTTGATCTTCATGATGGGTGGTGGTGGTGGTCGGCGTGGCTGTGGAGGAGGAGGAGGAGTGATACAGGATTATTCCCATGATTATTAAAGGTTAGAAGGTTTACACATATGTACTCATGACTACACCAAAGATTATTCAACGGATTACACATGAGAATACAAACCAATGGAGATACAGGAAGAACAAAGAAGGGAAACAGTATACATGATTACAGATGAATACACAAAGAACAGTGATGGTAGATTAAGTACAGAATCATCAATAATATTATCAATAACATTACTCTTTGGATTCATTGAAGAGCAGAACTTTGTCTCACCTGATGTGCTTGTCTTACTCAGGTCACACAAATACCACTGGAAATTGCTGTCACTTCTTTGTCTTTAGAATGCTGTCTGCTGCTCCACTGTCTCCCCGAGTGTCTGGGAAGAAACAGGAGACTTAATTACAATATGTAAATTGATCAACAACCTGGAGGAAGCAGATAGAATAAATCTAATAATGAAAAGAAAAGAAGAGGCTAGATATTTGAGGGGACAAGAAAAAAATTGCAAAAAGGAATTTGCTTGAACAATACAAATGATACAGTTTTCCCCAAACAAGAATAGATACTTGGAATGGATTGAAGGAAAAGATGATGATGGTAAAAAATATAAATCAACTGAAAGAAAAGCTGGACAAATGTAGATACGGAGACCGGACCATACGAGTGTAACTCAGGCCCTGTATACTACAACTAAAAGTGTCTTCAATTTACAGTGATCCATTTCAGATCACTTTATTTGGTCGCACAATCCGTGTTCTACTTACCATCAAAATCTGGATTCAGGTGATCTGGTTCATGATCTGCTTGATCTGGTTCCTGAAATGGGTTGTAGCAGATGAAACTCATACAAGGTTTTCACAGCAGCCTCTACTCAGGATTTAATATTGATATACATCCTCAGGAAAACCACTTACATGTACGAGGAGATTAAATGGTAAGAAAAAGTTGCAGAAATGCTTTTGTAGACACAACATTGTATAGCTAATAGTTATAGTGAATACTTGAAACAAGAGAGATATGACAGAGCCTCTACTCAGAATTTTACATAGATATACACTCCCCAGAAAACTGTTCACATGTACTAGGAGGACATTAAATGGTAAGAAAACATTGCAGAAATGGTACTGTAGGCACAAAAAGATATATAATTATGGTAATGGATACCAGAAACAAGGGAGATTTAACGAGCTACATCAAGCCTTGTTTTTATGGCTTCTGATTTATAATTACGTGGCAAATAGAACCTCTACCAATGACTAGTTGGTAGGCAAAGGAAGGTCAAACAAAAGACACTCAAATCTACAAGAAAAAATTGTTTCGTCCATTTAACCTAACCTAACCTAATAATTCATTACAATTACACTTCTTTTGCAACGAATATATATGGGACTCAAATTTTTCAGAATGACAAGCTCTATCCTATGAGATGTAAAAAACTACAGCAAAAAGTTTGTTATATTGTGCAATGTTTTACTCGTGAATTGTTTTTGTTTTTTCTTGCAATCCCATCAGTTCCTCATTTACACTGAGAAAAAGAGGTGGGAGGGAGGCAAAGTAGGAGAGGGCTCTACAAAAGGTGTCTGGGCTTGATAAGGTAGGGGGCCAAGAAATGGTGCCCTACTCTTTGGGAGATGAGGAAATGGAGGGCGTGGCAGCTGGGGGAGGATGCAAGTTTGGTGTAGGTGCGGACAAGGAGGATGGAGTGTCGGTGTGACAGTGAGGATGGGAAGGATTCTGCTTGAAGGGCTGTAACTGGGGAGGACCTGAATGTTCTCAAGGCTATACGAATGGCTGTTTTGAATTACATCCAATTTATGGAGGAGGGAAGGTAAGGCTGCCCCATAAACCGTAGTCTAAGCTACTCCATATGTAAGCACAGTAGAAGCGAAGGAAGGTATGCTTGTCTGCACCCTACTTGACCACTTGTCTTGTCAAAGTTAAAGTGTCTTCACCACGGTCGACTTGGAAGTCCACTATCCATCCAGGCGTATTGAATATGGTACAGGATAAAGGAATGGATGAACTATTGATGGTGACCATTGGTATGTTCTGATTCTGATCAATAATGCGTAGGGCACTAGTTATGGTGCATATCACATATGTTTGGTATTCACCTTCGGGTGAAGCACAGAAAGCTAAACTTGTGGGTACTTACCGTTACATCTCAACCTGTGGTACAACAGTTGATGGTTTCAAGCCCACGCTGAAGATTAATTTGAGTTTCCTAATTTTCTGGAGCTTTTTCCTTCTCACGTGTGTTTGTTGACATTCTGCATCACCAGTTCAGCGCGGCTGTTTTCGGCGCCACCTTCATTACATTTATCAGGGATTGTTGTGAGAAATGGTGGTTTTCTTTGTACATTAAATATATATGCATATATATATGCATACATATATATGTATATATATATATATATATATATATATATATATATATATATGTATATAGTTCAATGTATTTCTGCATTTCGTCTTTTGATTTACAATTAACTTTATAGCAAAATTAATGAAAATGTTGCCGAAATATCACACGGGATCAACAACACATCAAATGAATTCTATGTCTGAACAACTCATGCATTCCCTTTATCATTCCTGACCACCCTGGTCAGGAATGATAAAGGGAATGCATGAGTTGTTCAGACATATATGGAGTACCTGCTGCAAAGAGTACCTGAAAGAGTACCTGCTGCAACCTAGGATGAAAGTAGAGTGATTATCATACATAAAGGAGGAATTTAAGCAAGGATAGGAAGAAGAGCAACAAAGTTGGTGCGGATTATATGAAGATCTTCGCCCCAAGTTGGTCTGGGGGGGTGGAAGATATGAGCGAGGTTGGGTAGAAGGTACGTGTTCAGTTGACATCTATGGTGACCTGACGCCAGATAGGTCTCCCAGGCCAGGTAGGCCTGGGAGACCTACCTGGCCCAGTTCGGGCTCCTGGTAGACGCAAAAGGTTGGGATCACATATGGGTGACAAGGAAAGGGTCCTGCAGCTCGTAGCTAGCTTCCGGGGTGCGGCGTTAGTGATGCTGGCCCACCTAATCCCAGCACAGTTAATTAATTACTCCAGTGTGGTGAGGGCCCTTCAAAGAAGGTTTGGCCAATACCGCTAGCATAGTGGTTAGCGCACTCGGCTCACAACCGAGGGGGCCAGGGTTCGATCCCCTGGGTGGACGGAGATAATTTGGGTGTGTTTCCTTTCACGTGTAGCCTCTGTTCACCTAGCAGTGAGTAGGTACGGGATGTAAGTCGAGGGGTTGTGACCTCGCTATCCCAGTGTGTTGTGTGTGAAGTGGTCTCGGTCCAACCCAAAGATTGGTCACTATGAGCTCTGAGCTCTTTCCATAGGGGGATGGCCGGCTGGCTCGAGAGAGACCAGCAGCAGACTGTGACAGTGAATACAGTGAATACAGCAGGCGGAGGCGTATCGGGCTCGCATCAGGACCAGGGTCGCAGGGTGTGAGGCTGGGGGGAGCCTCTCCCTCAGCTGGACTAGGAATTAGAGGCGCTCGTCCGCCGCCTGTCCGTCCATCCGCCGCTTGTCAGCTAGGATCGAGGCCTTCGACAGTCTGAAGCAAGCCCTGGTAGAGGCTGCGGTGCTCCCCTATCCTAACTCGGCCAGTCCTTACCGGTTGAATACCGACGCCAATGCCGAGGGCCTTGGTGCTGTCCTGCCACAGGTGAAGGTGGAGTGGAACACATGGCAGCATGCTCGAGCATAGAAGGAATAGTGGTATGTCAATGGCTGCAGGTTTGGAGAGACTCAATGAACACCGAAGACAAGTGACAGCAGAAACAGAGGGAGAATGAAGACCTGGCTTCCCTGATTGAGTGGATGGAAACGTCCCCTGAGTGCCCCAGCTGGCCAGGGGTGCCACCAAAGAGCCCCATTACCAAGTATTTGTGGCAACAGTGGACCATGTTACGCCTGGAGGGTGTAGTGTTACAGCGGCGCTGGGATGACGCACGCGGGCGGCCAAGTTACTGGGCGGAGCTGGTGCCCCGTATTCTGAGGTGAGACCTACTGCGCGAGGTACAAAAAAAGACCTTGACCAGGCTGAGGCAGCGCTTTTATTGTGTGGGAATGAGACGCGATGTACAGAAGTGGTGTCGGGCCTGCAAGGTGTGCTGTGTCCGTAATGGACCCACGAAGAAGCCTCGCAACGCCACTCCAGTTGTATCAAGTTGGCGCATCTCAGGAAAGGGTGCACGCCGTGGTCATCATCACCCAGGGAAACTGGTTTGTTTGTGTGATGATGGATTATTTCACCAAGTGGCCTGAGGCCTACGTCCTCCCCAATCACGAGGCGGAGACAGTGGCAGAGGCGCTGGTGAATAACTTCATCACTCTGGGAGCTACACTCAGACCAGAGGCGGGAATTTGAGCCCGTGGTGTTCCAAGAGTGTTGCTGGTTTCTGGGGATCAAGAAAACCCACACCAACCCTCTGAGGCCCCAGTCTGACGGCCTGGTTGAGCGGTTCAACAGGACATCAATCCAAGAGGTGGCCAAGTATTGCAGCCGTGACCAGCGGGACTGGGACGTGACACTTCAGACTCTTTTAATGGCGTACTGTACCGTCCAACACGAGGGGACTACGCACACCCCCGCCAAGCTGATGTTCGGTCGGGAACTGCAGCTCCCAGTAGACCTCGCTACGAGGTGCCCTCCTCAAGAAACCACTGATCATGTAACATCAACCAATGTTCAAACGCTTCAAGAGGAATTGCACGTCGCCCACCGACTGACTTATGACTGCTTGTGGACGGCCGGGCACTCAATGAAGACATGTCATGACGGCAGTCGAGAGCTGAAGTATGAAGTTGGTGACTGTGTGTGGCTACACAACCCTCAACGCAAGAAAGGACTCTTGTCTAAGCTCCGTGGGAAGGGCCTTACAAGGTACTGCAGGTTCTGCCCTACGTGACCTACAAAATCCGTTGAGGGCGTCCAGGGCGCCCACGTGTAGTTTACGTGGACCATCTGTAGGCGTATCACGGTTCGAGGTTGTTCTCCTGGGGAGAAGAAAGATTTGAAGACAAAGGAGAAGGGAGCGAGAATGAATGGGAGAGACAGCCAGAGGTGGAGGAAGAGTTGCAGCATGGAGCAGGTGACTCTGCTAACGAGCCACTCATGGGTGCAAGCAAGCACGGATGACGGTGACACTCATGTGGGAGCAGAGCTGACCGCCAGCCGTGAGGATGGGCGGCCACGACGTGAGAGACGGGCGCCGCATTGGATGGCAGACTATATGATTAAGGACAATATGTGAATATCAGTATGTTATGTATTTCAGTTGTAAGTTTGGAATGTTGGGGCGTGTGTTTTGCTTGTAGTTGATGAGTGGCACTAGGACTGCTGTGTCGGCCTTTGTAAGAGTGGGAAAGGAGGGGCAGTGTTATGAATATAGGGTTGGGGTATTTCGAGTGTTGGGTTCGTGTGTGTGTGTGTACGTGTGTGCGTGTGTGTCTCAGGTGTAGGTGAGGTGGCAGGGCTAGTCAGTCGAAGCAGGAGCCACAGGATCCTCAAAGTCCTTGCACTACCTACCTCCTCTCCTTCCGCTATTGGAAGTTATACCTATGCCCAGTACTTACTGTAAATACACACGAGGGAGGAACCAGTCTTTCCTGAACCTGGCAACTCGGAGGAAAAGGAGAGCGGCCCGCCTACACACACCACCGAACCCACTTGCACTCCGCCGGATGGGTATGTTACGCCCATCCCTCGACCGACGGCCGCCGATATCATCGTTAAGGCTGAGGGCATAACGATATTATTATTATTATTAATGTAATTATCATTATTATTATTATCATTATTATTATAATTATTGTTATTATTATTATTATTATTATTATTATTATTATTGTAATTATCACTACTATTATCATTCTTCGTTGTTTCATTAGCCAGACGCCTTGATGAGTCCGAGGTAGTGTTGGCGCCGAATTGGTTGTTGTGTGTGAAGCAGCAGCAGCAGCAGCAGCAGCGGAAGGGTCGGGAAGCGGCGCTTCAACCTTGTATTCTATGGTCATTATTGTCTCTTCAGTCATCCAGGTGAGTGGTGCTGCCCTGTCACACGCACGCACGGCACCACAGCAGCAAGGCAGCACGGCACCACAGCAGGCCAGGGTGGGCGCGGTGCAGCAGTGATGGAAGGAAAGACGAGTTACTGACATATTTTGTTGATGTTCTTTACTAACACTTGAATAATGCTGCAGCTGTAGTGAACAATGCTGCAGCTGTAATGTATAATGCTGCAGCTGTAATGTATTTAATATAGTGAGCTGAGGCTGAAATGGCTGTGTATACACGACATTTGTTTTGAAGTTTGTATTATTGCGGAAAATTACATTCGGCACATAATATTCTGATTTATTCATTGTGTAAATCTCGTTATTCTTAGTAATTTGAATATTGAACTGGTTCAGCAAGTTAACATTTACTGTAATGCCGCACTTGAATAGTTGGTATTATTTTATTTCTTCATAATAATGCTGTAGAGAATTGAGTAATTTTTTCATTACCTGATAAATTCTGGGATAATATTCGGTTCTTTAACCACTAGATATCCTTACCTTTATAATGCACTGCATATTCAGCCTCAGAAACTTGTTTACATCACCTCAAACAGTCATACCGCTGAATTACAAAAAATAATACGAATATTTAATATTTCGTAAAAATATTGAAAAAATTTAAATTCTACCAGCGATAACAAGCCGTTGGTACTTGGTATGGCCAAACTTAACCTAACCTAACCCATCCAATCCAAACCAAACCTAATCTAACCAAACCAAACCAAACCAAACCTAACACATCATTGGTATGGTTATGGTGGTGTGACTAGCCTCGTCACCTCCACTCCTGGTTCCTTTGTGTTTTGGCAATAAGGTGCCAATGTACTCTGAGTACTTGGCAAGTTTATTATTTAGCAGAGCGCACCCTAAGGATGAAAGAGTTGATCACTTCCTTAAGAGTGCTGGTGAACACGCAAATTCCGCACAACTTCAGTTTGGCTCAATTTTTGAAGCTCTAATCTGCTTGTAACAGCTTAGGTTAGGTTAAGTTAGTTAAGGTTTTGTTTGGCCATACCAATGGCGTGTTATTGCTGATAGAATTTTAAAAATTTTGATATTTTTACGCAATGTTAAATATTTGTATTTTTTCTGTAATTCAGTGGCATGGCTGTTTGAGGTGATTTAAACAAGTTTCTGAGGCTGAATTAGCAGTGCATTACGAAAGTAAAGATATCGAGTGGTTAAAGAACCGAATATTAACCAAATTCTGAGAATGTTTTACTCACTACATTTCCATCACAAATCCCTAATTTCGTAGATTTTAATGTTTTATATGAGCAGGTGCACATGCAATTTTCTTCCTTAGCCACACACAATTTTCTTGCCTAGCTTGTACCTGAGGTTAGGTTAGGTTAGATTTAGTTTTGAGATTCCCTTCACTGTAATGTTGCAGTTAGTAGATTGTTATGTCTTTGGGGAGGGTCTAGGGGGGTAAAGCCCTGGTTAGGCATTTATAACGTTACAGCCACACTGTAACACTACAGGTTATGTGGTAGTTAGGAGACTGTTACATTGTAATTTAATTGTTATGTGGCAGCAAGATTTCTTTCCTGATCTCTATACATGCTGGGGTGTCTAGGGATTTTTCTGGAAACACTTGGTTTTAATGGATTCTCCCCAGACGATATTACATTACTGTAATGGTTTCTTTGACCTTGAAAATTTTTTTATATTTTGGTTGGAGCTTAATTTCATTGTTTCCTGTATTTTGTTGTCCTCCCTCAAGAACCCCACATTCCCACAGGTTCCCAGGCTTGTTAGGGGGGATGAGCATATTTTAGAATATATGGATTTATGATGATAAGTTAAATCAAACATTCCCTAACTTAACCTAACCTAACCTGAAATTTCAGGCCACTCGTGGTTAATGGGTAAAGCAAATCCTTTGTAGAGTAGCCGTGAATACCCTGGCAGGCTGATGGCGGGCCCAGTGGGGGGAGGCAATGAAGGGGGAACCTGAGTGTGATTGGCTGAAAACAATCATGTGACATATATCTAATTAATTTGATTGTTCTTTTAGTTATAGTTTCACTTTTTCCATTACTATTACATTGCATTTGCTAAGAATGTTTTAATCTGTGTTCAATACACATCACTCTATTAATACAGCATCTGTGGCTTAACAGGTTACCCCGCCATGGATCAGCTTCTACCATCACCGGGGTTCAGTATTCCCAGTATTGGGACGCCCCTGGCACACTCAGGGGAGGAGGAGATGATATTACTCTCAGCTCAGCAAAAACAGCAGCAACAGTCCACTCAGGAGCAACAACAACAATCCTCTCAGCAGCAGCAGCAGCAGCAGGGGTCCCAGATAGGGCAGCAGCAGCAGCAGCAGCAGGGGTCCCAGATGGGGCAGCAACAGTTCAGCGGCAGCCTCACCCCACACACACTCCTGCAGCCACACACACCTGTTAGTAGATGCACTCTATTCTATTCATATTTTCTTCCCTTTTTGGTAATGTTGAGGTCAGGGTTTTTTGGTTTAAATCATGATGAATTAATTTTTAGGTATACAATCACTGAAAAAGTAATAGACTCACTAGGTGAAGATTTACTATGCTTCTAATATATTTAAAGGTGAATAGAACAAATTTTTCTGTTATATGCGACCACTAGCATTTTGTCATGTCATCCTTTACTTTTAGAACATCATTTGTACGGTTAGTCATGCTTCCACTTCTGGCCACAGCATGCAAAATTATTCCACCAAACAATTAACACTTGATAATAGGAGCTTGCCAAGCGTTCTCTTATTTTCATTCTACAGACTTTCAATTTGGCCGGACGGAGTCTCTGGAAAAAGGATTTCATATTCACCTGCTGACTTAATTTTACACATAGAACTCGGTATACTAGAATTATTTTTTTACGACATTCATGTATTCTCAAACCGACTGATACGATTTCATAAACATTTTTAGTCACCACCATTGGGCATAGAACAAGAACTATCACATTACAAGCCATATTCTAGGTACACAATCTACCTTTATGAGATGTATGATCTTGGGACAAATTGAATTATTTCTTCTATATATATATATAATCTATATTTTCAACTCAAGTTACATGATTATTAAACCAAGTTAAAAATTCTGGCACATATAAGATAAACAATGAGGTTTTGGTGTTTTTAGATGAGTCTTGAACTTGTACTTGGACTTAGGAGTCAGTATACAGTGTCGGTGTAGCCTTTAGATCAGTGTTCTCCCAAACACCTAATGGAAGAAGCAAGAAAAGGTGCAAAAAGATAGAAGTTTTCACTCCTTCCTACCTTCCTAGCATCACACTTATATTGGTCCTTCATAACTCTTTCATTTGTGTATGTCATCTCGGCTGGTTCTTCTATCTCAGCAGTGTTTTGGTTCTCTAGATATCCCTTTATCACAAGTACTACTTACTCCATTCTTTTCGGGATGGAAAAAAAAAAAATTAGAAATAAAAATAAACATGTAGAAGGAGACTCTTAATAAATGTGATAAAAGTATTAGTTTAGATGACAATATTCAGCTTGTAATAACTGCTTTGTAGAGTGTGTAGCACCAAATCACATGGTGTATGTTAGCATAAACTTTTAAGATTAATGTTTTGTAGTATATAGGCAAGGTACATCAAGATTTATCACAAGAGATGTTAGAATGTGGGTGGCGTTGTTGTTTTAGTTTTGCTGACAGAAGGCCGGCAGGGCTATACAGAGCCCTCTAGGGTTGGTTAGGCACCAGTAACTAAGCAGTTATGCATGTAAAAAAAAGCAGAGTTTCGGGAGTGCATGTGTGTGGTGTCCGTGTGCCCCCAAGTTAGGGGACACACGGACGCAACACAACACACACCCACTGGAATCCATGATGTGGGTGGCTTTCAGAGCGTCAAAGGTCCTGAGTCTTGAGTCCTATATTAAAACAGCCAGTGACTACTGGCATTTCCGAGTAAGTGGCTGACCAAATTGGATTGAGATCTGGATTGTATCCAGACCACTCCATCAACTGTACATTGTTATCAGAGAAGCATTTTACACAAGCAAACTGACTTAATTGCCCTTTATTTCAACAAGCGTTGAAACACAGTGATGAATGAAGGTATGTCATGATGATTTGTTCCCAGAACCTGATGTCCCCTGCCATGGGTGGTGGTGGGTCACAAGTAGGTGTGGGCAGTATGTTTGGCTCCGCACTGGGACCCTCCACCCCTGCAGGAGGACCCATGACACCCATGACACCACAGTCCAACGACCCAGGCATTGTGCCACAGCTACAGTAAGTGGTGCTCACACCTCCTCATCACCACTGGCCGTGTTGGTATTGTGTTCTGTATTTCCTTATCAACTGGTTCCCTTTGCATTAACTGCACCCATTCATTCTGCTTTGTTCTCAAGTGTCACCTCACATATTTAGGAGGTGGACAGTTGTATTCAAAAGTGTTGTTCTCTGCTGCTTATGTGTAGTTGTTTGGAGAAGGTGTGTTATGCATTCCCATGTGTGCATCTTTGGCTTCCTTTAGTCATGATGTTCTTTGACATACTTTTCTTTCACATAATTTTCTACTTTTTACTATGCAGAAGATTGTCATCCTTCACCCCTTGGTTGGCTTTATGAGTAGCAGTGTTTTCAGCTCCTGTTAAGCCTGTTTAGTGTTTGTTGTACTTCCTGAGACGTGTTTGTTGTTGGTGGTCACTTTGACTTGTGGTATTGTCAGTATTCTTTCCATTATTTTGTGTATTGATTTTAGTAGCAGCTCGACCTATCATTTTGTTGGGTAATGACCACTTACTATTTGTTTTATACAGCTAATCCTCAAGTTTGATGAGTATTTGTGATCAAAACCTTTGCACAACAACAACCTTCATCCAATAGCAGAAAACAAAGTGTAAGTGGTATCAAGTGTCAACCCAAAGAGTTGATCCCATTTTATTTTACCAATTTATATTTCCCAAAAGATAATATAAATTAGTTATTCATCACAAACAAACTAGACCAACCTTGTGCTCTTCATACACTGAGCTGGAAACTGATGCTACAGATTGAACACTAACTAACATTTATTATCCCTTCCTGGACCTCTGTTTACTCTTTCTTACCTTCCACTGCCGCTACCTCCGCCTCATCCTGCCAACCATTTCATCAAAGTGGTCAAAATCAATGTTTCTTTTCTTCCAGTGAATGTTTTTTTTATATTTGTCTATTTTTGTGGTCACATTAATTGGTTTTTTTTTGCCTTTCCGATGTCATTTAGTTATTGTATATAAATATATATATGTAGAAGTAATGGTATAGATGTGTGTGATTTGGGGTTGTTGACATGCATGGCAGCATCAGTTTGGGTTTAGTTTGTGATCTCACTTTGCTTTCTCCTTTCTTCTGATCCATCATGATTCATGGCAATTGATGCTTCCTTTTGTTATGGTTCCCAGCCACGTGGTTCATCTTTCAAAACATTATAAGTTCATGATGGCTTATTAACAGTACCCAAGTGTGTTTAGGAGAAGGTGTTTTGTGGTTCTCTGTGTTAATATAATATAATTTTGATCAATATTAATGACATCTTGCCTTGTGATATCATTAGAATCACCATTTAGAATCCTTGGTATTACTTACAAACCTCACTGCATGCACGCCTTGTAATATTAGTGTTGTTGTGTTACAGAAACATAGTCTCCACAGTCAACTTGAACTGCAAACTTGACCTCAAGAGGATTGCCCTTCATGCACGTAACGCAGAGTACAATCCCAAGCGATTCGCAGCAGTGATCATGAGGATCCGTGAGCCTCGCACCACCGCCCTCATCTTCTCCTCAGGCAAGATGGTGTGTACGGGCGCCAAGAGTGAAGACGACTCCAGGCTGGCGGCGAGGAAGTACGCTCGGATTGTGCAAAAACTCGGGTTCCCTGTAAGTGGTCCGTGGGAGTGTTTGTTTGTGTGTTGTTTGGTGTGATGTGTTAGTGAACCATGTGTTGAAAGGAGGCTTGTTACTTTGATTTATAGTGTGTTGTGTTGTGTTGTCCTGGGAGTTCTAGAAAAATTAATAAGTTCTTTGGGAGGTGTTGGTGAGGTTGTTTTTTTTCATGTGAGGGTGGCTGTCCTGTTAAAAATAGTGTTCCCAGAAAGTATGTGGGAAAAGAGTCCTGATAGAATTATCCAATTTAGTTTTAGAGTCAATGCTCTTGGGATTGTAGGTGTGTGGTGTGGTGTGGTTGTTTGAAGTGATGTGTGATAGGACTGTGTTGCTCGTATGGTCGTTGGTTGTCAGGTTGTCCTTGATCTCTTTCCATCTTACATGTTGCAACAGAGTGAAGAGAATATTTGGAGAAAAGGATAAATAAGTCTAATGTGAGAGGTGTGAGGCTGAGAAGAAGACCTTGACAGTGTGAAGAAAGCATTCAATTGGAGTGGAGCAAGGAAGAATGTTTGTGCATGATGGTGTGGAATGGAGAGCAGTTATGAATGCATGAGTGAAGATGCAATCTTGACAGTCTGATCAGCTGATTTGGTTAGGTGTGGGCCAGGATATAGATTTAGACAAGTGCCAAGGGATGCTTAGGCCTTCATACCTCAGGGAGTTTCTATATGCACTGACATTGATTGCATGGCATATTGATTTCTTGAGTGTTATAATCAAAACAATTCTGAGAGGCTCCATCCACCTTTGTCTTCTCATAATTTTGACCTACGTATACTTTATATTTTCATGTTCTGTATAGGTGTAAGGGCCCTCCCAGGAAAGTCTTAGCTATGCCATTGTGTGTCAGGGATAAATATATTCTACTGTTGAGTTGTGACTTGAATGTTACTGACTATGATGCAAGACTGACCTTCATGCAGTGTGTACAATGAGGATCTGTCTCATCTCCCCAAGAGGCCTAGAGGGAAAGACTTGAGGAAAAAGTGTGTGGATGCCTTGCCTCAGTTGCCTCCCTTTATGAAGCTGCAGGAATACCACCACTGTGTTCCTTGTGGGTCATAAAAGGCCACCAAAAGGAACAGAGTGAAGGGACTGGGAAACCTCTCATCTGTATTCTCTCCTACAAAAAGGCAAAGCACAGAGGGGCCGAGTAAAGTAATGTCTCCTGGTTAGGGTTAGATTTATGTGTATTTTAACAAACCTTGTGATTTGCTCTTTTCATGACTATAACCTTACATAGTGTACCAGTATTAAGTGTCATCCTTGTACTTTTACACATCCATCTATCTATCTTTATAGCAGGCTGTGATCCCTCTAAAGGTGGTAGCCAATACAAGGCATGTTAGGGGTTCATGGTGACATTACTCTCCCGTCCCCCTCTGCACCTTGTCTTTTTGTAGGATAGCAAATAGAAGGAGCTCCCAGACTTCTTGCTACGTCCCTTTTGTCACATTTCCCGAACCTCAGGGATTTACAGTGGTAGAATTCTTGTAGCTCCCACCACTTCAGTTGAATAGTTTGCAATGCCATCATTATTTTCTTTTCTTTCTAATGCATTCTTTCCATACATTAGAATTATTAAATAACCAATTTCCATTTCATACCTGAATGTTTGTTAAATTTTCTTTTTTTCACAAAAGTAGAATGAGAAATAATCACCAACAGACTGACACACAAATCAATGAAATACATTTGTTCCCTTGGCCTCGTGGGGGCACAACAAGAATTATATCACTGTAATCTGTGCTGTTTGTAAAAGGCAACAAAAAGGATGGAGCGAGGGGTGTGGAAAGCCCCTCCTCTGTGTACTCTCCTATGGAAAGACAAGGCACACAGGGTAATGTCTCCATGAACCGTGGTGTGACTTGTCTTGGCTAACCACCTTTAGAGAGAACTTTTCAAAATGTATTATTCATTGTTATTGCATCACTTGTGTTTCATATATCTTTGTTTTCCTCTTTCTTTCCAGGCAAAGTTTATGGAGTTCAAGATACAAAACATGGTGGGCAGTTGTGACGTGAAATTCCCGATCAGATTGGAAGGCCTTGTGCTAACCCACAGTCAGTTCAGCAGGTGAGTCACTGTACTGAGTCATGAGGGAGCTTGGGTTACATTACATTGGATCAACCTAATGGCTTATCCAAGTCCTTATCTTTCATTTGTTACATGTGTTTTTTTAGATATTAACTGATCCATTTGTAAAGGTGTGTCTCTCAATGATATATTTCAAAGCTAACCTAGCTCTTGATTTTTGAATGTCAGAATTATTTTTTAATGGGCAGCCAGCAGTCAGTCATAAGATATTGGATAAGTGTGTGTGTGTGTGTGTGTGTGTGTTTACCTAGTTGTAATATACAGAAAAAATTATGCTCATACTGTCCAGTCTCCAAATCTATTATCCAGTTTTTTTTTGAAATCATGAATATTTCTTGCATTAATTACTTCTGCATCAAGTTCATTCCAGGCTTCTATGCTTCTATATGGGAAGCTGTATTCTTTTTATTTCTCTTACATGTAGTCCTTTCCAGTTTGTTCTCATGTCCTCTTGTAGTTCTGTCGTCCCACACAAACAGATCTTCTCTATCAATGTTTTCCAGACTTTGATGCTCTATACACTGTTACTTAATAACAGTGTATAGAGCATCAGTGTAGCGGCTTTCGCAGGCTTCTAATTAATGTGAACTGTTTTACAGGCATGGCAGGACATGCTTCCTCACCGGGGTGAACAGAAACCCGTATTTCCCGATGACGTTTATTGAAGCTCAGTCCTCTATTTTCATAACCATATCTGGCTATGCCATGTCTGGCTGGCTCTACCATGTCGTAAAGAACTGAAAATATACATTTCCAGTCACAGAACGAATACACATACATTCTCATGGCATTGTCATACACTTCAAGTAATGCTTACAATCAATAAATCATCATAACAGTCAATTTATACCACAATATATAAGAAATAAACAGATCTCACCTCTATCACATCCTGCGAGCGCGCTTCTGTTGTCAGCAATAAATGACGTGAACAAGTTGCTATAAGCAATGTGATCGCCTTTACTATGAAACAACAAGGCATCTACTGATCCTTCTTTACAGTATTTGAACCTTCCAAATATCCTTATATAAAGGAGATCAACAAAGGAATGATAAAAATATACATACAGTTACATTAAGTCTCCTCTTTCTCTTCTTTTCTCAAGAGTTAGAAGTTTCAGCCTAGAAAGTCTTTCTTCATACAGTAGATTTCTCAGGTTTAGAGCTATATTTGTAGCTGCTCTTTGTTTTCTCTCAATTTTTTTTATATCTTTCTTTTTATGTGGTGACCAAATCACTGCCGCATGTTCTAACTGGTCAAATCAATGATGTTATCAATTTGTTAATCATCTCTTCATCCAGATATGTGTGTGTGTGTGTGTTCATGCGTGTGTGTGTAATAAATTCATCATACTCTAGAGGAGATCACCAGCCACTGTACTTCTCTTTTCCTATAATTTCTCAGTCATGAAGACCAGATCAGTTTATGATTTGTTTCCTCTCCAGTTATGAGCCGGAGCTGTTCCCCGGCCTCATCTACCGCATGGTGAAGCCTCGTATTGTGCTGCTCATATTTGTGTCCGGCAAAGTGGTGCTCACAGGTAAGTGTAAAGGTGTTCCTATTATTGGCTGAAAGATATACATTCTATATTGGAGACTTGTGGTGGTGGTGGTGGTGGTTGTGTTTGTGTGTACCCAGTATGTACTTTTCTGGGTAATGTTGGTTAGATGTATCTAGGACTAGTTTTGGCAATTGGTGAACTGTTGATAAACTCATTTGTTCCAATTCAATTTAAGTTTGTGGTAAAAGTTTGTGTAACACGTGTTGGTACTTGACTGATGGCATTGGAGACTTAACCGTTTGCATACTAACTAAGGTACAAAGCTATGCAATGATCTGACTAACCTAGGACTGAGTTTACCTAAAATGAGTGTAAAATCATCTATTAGCCTCAGGATATATGTATGGATTCATCTCATCTCAGTAGGCTTGGAATAAATTTACAGGATCATCTAGACTTGTATGCCCAGTCATCCATCCTTGCAGTGTCCTTCCAACCTTGTGCAGTACTCCCTATCTACCTATCTGATGCCTCACTCACCCTGGGAATGTCTCTCAAGGGAGTGGCCACGGTACTACTCCCTATACATACACTCCCTCCCTGCTAGTTCAAGTCCTCCCCCTTTTTCAACACCTATCACATAAGTACTTCTTTACTCTATCCTTCCATCTTACAAATGGCTTTCCTCTCCTACTTTGACCCTCAATTTCACTCACACTCTTCATCCTCTCCACATGACCAAACCACCCATTCCACTACACCACATTTCACTCCATGTGCACAAGATCCAATGCCACACTCAACAAACTTATACCACTTAAATTAGTACACTCACATCTATCACCTTTAACTTTACACATGCACTCGCCCAATCAACTGGTACCATACTGATCACAAAACACACATTTAACAATCTTACCAATCACTCAATCACACTGTACCACCACTTGTCATACATTCTTCAGCACACAAAGAAGGAAGTATATGAAGGAAAAGCTGGACAAATATAGATACAGAGACATAATGACATGAGTGTAGCTCAGGCCCTGTATACTACAACTAGGTAAATACACCCATCCAAACTGCAGCTTTCCTTATTTTCATTTCTTTTGCTGCCCATTGCACTTCCTCTTTCATTATCTGTGAGTTATTCAATCTTCCTAACACATTTATTCCATTTTCACTTCCAACTGCAACAATCTCAGCCTCTCTTTACATTTAACAGTCTCTCCAAGTACTCAGCCCATCTCTCCTTAACTGCTTCCCTTTCAACCTACATTGTACATCCTCTGCCTTCACCCTTCCTTCATTTCCTGATGTTCCCTTCCATGTCCTCTGTACGTCTTGCCAGAACATATTATTCTCATAGAAGTTTTCAGTCCTCTTCCTAACCCATCTTTCATCTGCACTCAGTTTTACACACACACACACACACACACACACACACACACACACACACACACACACACACACACACACACACACACACACACACACACACACACACACACACACACACACACACCCACCCACCCACCCACCCACCCACCCACCCACCCACACACACACACACACACACACACTTTCTCTTTTCCTTATATCTCTAACATAACACCTGGTCCTTCCTCTGCAGCCACACTCCATGATCCTCTTGACCTGCTCCAGCCTCACTTACATCTTGTCGCCATCATTCACTCCTCTTACTCCCTCCATCTCCCACTCCTCTCCTACCACACGCACCACCTCTGTTCAGAATGGTGTTGAAGTAATGGTGATAGTGACTGGATGGTGATTGTTCCTTTCTCCAACAGGCGCCAAGGTGAGGAATCAGATTTATGAAGCCTTTGACAACATTTACCCAATCTTGAAAAGCTTCAAAAAACAATGATGGCGCCTCGGACAACACACCTGTGAGTGTTATGGACGGGATCGGGAGACTCTTTTACAATGTACAAATGGTGAATGTTTTAGATCAGCTCTTTTTTATAGTATTATTAATATTATCATTTTTATTATTATTGTTATTATTATTATTATTATTATTATTATTATTATTTTCATTATTAGGATTGTTACTACTATATTATCAATATTATTTTTATTATTATTATTATTACTATTATTGTTATAGTAATAATTATAGTTTAGTTTATTTTTTTTGTTTTCTACCAAGTTTTTTTGAGTTTGTGGTCCTTGGTGTAATGTGTTGTGAATTTGAAAGATTGAGAAATTCACCTAAAGGTTTAGTTAGCCCTGAGAGGCTGTGGCCGGGGATCCAACCCTTGACAACACACTCAGTATGCCGACGCCTCACTAAGTACACCAACACCATCACCATCACCAAGGTACAAGTGCAGTTTGGTGACACTCACTGTCCCATTACTTTACTCAGAGTAGAAACTATCAATTCAATCTTTAATTTTCCACTACTTATATTAGAGAATCAATGTGAATCTTTGTATTTTATATATTAAGTTTTACCTCCATACTCATTAAAGTTGAGGTGATGAGGTTGTAAACAAGAGTTTTGTTTTAGTCACCCGTCTTGGGGCACATGACTATCCTGGCATTGGTCTGTCCTTATGTCACACTCTTCTCTCATTGGCTGGTCAGTCTCTCCAACATTCTCAGCACAGTACAGTCTCTCAACAATGTGAAAAGAAACTTGGATTCATTTAGATCATCTTACAAAAAAATTTACTTATTGGAAAAAAAGTACTTGCAATGAATTATGAAAAAGCATCCAAAACTCTGGATAGGAGTTTTGAAGTACAATCTCTCCTTGGTATTGCATTATTACTGTTCATGGTCCTTGACTCTTCTTAAGTTGGGAGTAAAGAATAGTAAAAAAAAAAGGTCACGCATAAGAAAATTAGGTTGAATTCCAACCAGACACCGTGCACACAACCCTAAGAGTGCAGAGTTTGACTGTGTGTGTGGCTCCCAAGTGTTCCCTTGCATGGTTTTCAAAGACTGGTAATACTTCCAAAAAGAATGAAAATGTCATCACTGAAAGAAGTGGAAAGTCTGGACAAATTGCAGAACATGTTGAATGTGACATGTGGAGCATGAATGAAGTAAACTGTCAACCTCAAATTTTCAAACATCTTGGTGTGTTTCTGAACACATATTTTTGTTACATTCCAACAAAACCATGTTATGCTGTAGACCAGCACACGAAGCCTTTCTGTCCTGTGTTCATCCAGTATGAAGAAACAAGACTGATATAGTGTGTGTGAAATGAGAAGTGGCTGAATTATTAATTATTAAAGCCGAAAGAATACTGCCACTTTATTCCGTGAGTGTCTGGAAGGCAACTTAATGAGAGTGTGAGGGAGGTGAGGCGTCCCTCGTCTGTAGTGTTCCTTCCTACGGTGAGGTTTGGTTCTTTCTTCCAACCACAAGACACAAAAGCAAAGATGTAAGGGAATGCATGCACATGTATGTGTGTATGTGTGTATTTGTGTGTGCCTTGTTTTAGCTACTCCAGATACGTAGGATACAAGCTGGTATATAGATACACTACACAAGGCATACAGGGGAAGGATTAAATGCTTTCCAAACCCTTTGTATGCACTTTATTTTAGCTACACCTTTTGTTGCCTTATATTGCAATGTTTTCCTGTTCCTATACTAACCAAGTAGGTCTCGGGGTTATGGAACACTTTAAATTTTCTATAATTTAATTAAATTTACATAACTTCATCACTTGTTTGACTCGTCTATTCATCAAAATTGCTTCCATTTCATAATAATGCATTCATCATAATTGCTTCCATTTTTAACCTAATTACATACATATCATTCACATATTCATATCGTGTTTAATTTTCCATGAAGCAAATAACATCCTTTCACAATACACAATTCTTCTTATCATAATCAGTTTACGTGGAGCGAATAACATACGTCATTAAACAATATAATTTAACTTAATATCCTAATTAGCTGCTAATGGATTGCATTAATCAGAAAAGAATATTTACGCACCACTCAACTGGGCCTCCATGTTTGAGCTGATAGCTCTGTTCCTTCCCAAGATTGGAAGTCAACACTCAAGCTCTGACAAGTTTCCACATATCATTATCCTTTCCAATATCTAAAAGTTTCCTACCCAATTGATCCATAAAGACTATTTTCCTTCAATTTGAGTTGTATGCCCTTTTAGACTTTCAAGGGATTACCTTAATGAGGTCCCTGGGACAGTGTCTCTAGGGAGCAAGGGGTTTGTGATTGTCCTCCACCGGCCGTCTGTACGGATTATTTATACAAAAGAAGCAAGCTACTTTTAGCTATTTTTTAGTTATCTGTGGGAGCAGTCAGTACCTTGCCTTCCGTGTAATGCTTTTTTAATTGGTGTGTTGCCGTGGGCTACCTGGACACCCTGACACCAGGTGTTTGTAGGAATGCAGGTCACCCGGCTTCCACCTTAAACACGTGGTCCCCTCCACTCAGAACGCGTGGTTCACCTTAAACACGTGGTCATGACACACCTATTTAAGGGGATTCCAATCGGATCTATAGTAGTAGTGAATAGGAATTTTTATGAAATATTTTTTGTGCAAATGATATGAATAGAGATGCTTTATACATAAACATGCCCTGCAGCTTTCAGATATAGTATACTAAATCATTATGATAAGATGCAGTTCAAAACACCTGAAACTTTTTTTTCTTTTCTTTTTTTCTTTTTTTTCTTTCTTATATTAAAAGGATGCTGGCTGAGGGACAACAAAAAACGTTAAAAAAAATCCCGTTTGTCGTCAGACTCTGTAAAGAGGACAGTAGGAGAGATATAAGCAGTGAGTGGAGGTCCATTTTAGCATTAGAGGTGTCTTGACACTCCTCTTTTGAAAGAGTTTAAGTCATAGACAGATGGAAAAACAAACAAAGGAAGAGAGTTTCAGAGTTTACCAGTGTAAGGGATGAAGGAGTGAAGATACTGGTTAACTCTTGCATTAGGAAGATGGACAGAATAAGGATGAGAAGAAATAGAAAATCTTGTGTAGCGAGGCCGCGGGAGGGGGGGAGGCATGCAGTTAGCAAGTTCAAAAGAGTAGTCAGCATGAAAATAGCAGTAGAAGATAGATAAAGGTGCAACATTGCGTCGGTGACTTAAAGAATCAAGACAGTCAGTTAGAGGAGAGTTGATAAGACAAAAAGCTTTAGACTCCACCCTGTTTAATAAAGCTGTATGAGTTGAGCCCCCCCCAGACATGAGAGCCATACTCCATACATGGGCAGATAAGGCCCCTGTACAGAGCAAGCATCTGAGAGGGAGAGAAAAATGGATGCAGATGCCATAGGACACCTAACTTCTTGGAAGCTGATTTAGCAAGAGTGGAGATATGAAATTGCCAGTTTAGATTTTTTAGTAAAGGATAGACCAAGTGTGTTTAATGTGGAGGAGAGGGGAAGTTGAGTGTCATTGAAGAAGAGGGGATAGTTATCTGGAAGGTTATGTTGAGTAGATTGTTGTAGAAATTAAGTTTTTGAGGCATTGAACAAAACCAGGTTTGCTCTGACCCAATCAGAAACTAGTGAAAGATCAGAAGTTAAGCGTCCTATAGCATCTCGCCTTGAGTCATTTAATTCTTGTTCTGTCCACTACAGCAGCAATAGACCGGTCGGAAAGGAAACTGGAGATGATGGTACAGAGAGAAGGATAGAATCCGTAGGGGGATAGTTTAGAAATTAAAGATTTATGCCAGACTATCGAAGCCTTTCGATATGATATGTTAGTAAGGCCATGTTTGTGGCCACTGCTTCCCATACATAAGCATAGGGAGGCGGTGGCCTAGTGGCTAGCAGTCGGGCATACCAGATCAGGGTCCAGCGTTTGAGCTCCGGCACCTGCTGGCCACTTTTCTTTGCTAATACTGCCGAGTGGCCTAAGATCACCCACATGTTGCCATAACACTATCCTCGCCGGGACTGCAAAGCTATATGCGGAAGGAGCTTTCGCTGGCAGCATGAACCTCTCTATAAGAAATGAGGCGTCATTTAAAAAATCTAACCTGTGCTACTAACGGGCAGAGGCAGACCATCTAAGGCCTCCATTGAGCCTGCTGGCGCCATAGATAAAAAAAAAGAAAAAAGGTACACATGGCTGGACAGGTCTGGGACAAGTTGGCAACATGGCATCAATGAGAACATAAGTCTACATATTTGGCTTGGCGTGACAAGTTCAGTGCTGCACTTACCTGCTTATTTATTTATTTTTTCTATTTGTACTTTTCTTACTCTGAAGATGGAGAACATGATGAAGAAGAAAATTATCAATCCATGAACCATGATCTTGAAGAGTGAATGTGCACCACTTTGAGGCATGTGGTGTCACTAGTGGAGTAAAGAAACAACATGTACAACAAAATGTCATTCACTCTCTAATAATGGAAACAAATTGAAAATAATACTAAGCTTCATGTATTGCAAGGAAAGCAAGCAGTAGTGGCAACAGTGATGGAAGATCTGTAAAACTGTATGATGAAGTATACGTACCATCTTGGAACAATACAGGCATGACACTCACTAAGGTGGTGCCTTCATTACTAATACATGATGCTATGCTATGGTACACTAACAAAATGTGTCCCTATAGTGAGTACTGGTGCTTGCAATGGAAACATTATAACACCATTACAACCAGCTTACTTTGCCTTGCAACTTGGTGTGTGGTTCTTGAAGTATTCTTGTGATGTTCATGATTTTCAGAAGTGGCACAGATGGCCATCATTACAATAATGAGAGACTTTACTGTACTGTTTTATTCCTAGAAGCGGTAGACTTGTAGTGGTAGACTTAGAAACTGTGTGATTCCTTTTGACTGAGGGAGTAGATGATGCAGGTGTATGGGATGTGTACATGTACGTCCATAACATAGTGGTGTTGTATTGGAGTAATGACTTAACCATTCACTTGTACCTCTCTAAATCTATGAAAAGTTATGTTTCAGTAATAGAGATACCTATGCCAATATTATGTAAGATTCAAAGTATAAAGTCAAGCAAGAGTAAGGTTAGGCTGCAAGTAAATCAACTATCACCTTGTCCCACCTTGCATTACATCTATCTGCAGGAGTATTTTTTTCAAGATGTGTAATGTTTCAAGGTTAAAAGTGATATAACAATATATTTAACTGTGGAAATTGATAGATGAAACACTACAACAACTACTGTTGAGTAGATACTTCAGTGTTTGTCAGTATTCTTGTGGTAATTATATTTTGTATGTCAATTACAAGAGTGTCACCCAAAAGTAAACTTCGGGTATAGAGTAGATGGAGGATTAGATTGTTTCTCCTGGTTGGTCAACAAGATCTTTGGGTGTACACTTTGTGCTGGCTTTGTTGGGTTGACAGTAATGTTCCTTAAACTCACTTCCATCTAAGAAAAATTCTACATAATTACAAAGTACAAAAAATAAAACATAGTTGGATACATAGATAATAATGAATAAATGAAATATAATTTCTATGTAACTAAAGCTGAATAGAATGTGTCCGAACGTGTTGAATAAATACAACTCATTCACATGTTGTGGTGACGTGTTTCACTCAGACAATCAGTTGAACATTCAGGAAACTACTCAATGCATTTGGACCATAAAATAAACCACCTGTTTTCCACAAATTTTGTAATAACTGTAAAAAACCACCAAGGAATATAATCGCTTGGTAGTAAAATGTAGTTAAAGGTCATTTCAAAAATATCCAGTGAAATAACAGATTTACTGTTTGTTATAGAATGATATCCTTCCACACCTTGACTCACTTTCATACACCTTGACACATTTCTATAATTTCTTTATAGTTTGATATCCCTTTAGTTACCATATTTTTTGGTTTATAAGACACTTTTTTTTCCTAAAAAATACCCTGAAAATTACTCGTGCATCTTCCAAGACTAATGTTGTAGGAGGTTATCTTAAAGGCAAAGTGTTGGCAGACACTCTAGCTACACGTAGGTGTGGGTGTTCATCTCCCACCACATTGGCCTTTGAGCCTGTGGTGAATGTTAATCCGTTATGCCGGGACACAGGACCACTGTGATATCCGAATTTCCACAGCTTACCTTCCCCAGGTTACCCTTGGTACCCATTTATCTACCAGCCCGTTTAGGAGGATGAACAGCTGGGTGAGCTGTGTGCCGACTGTCCTCGTTCGGGATCAAACTCGGGTCAGCGGATTCTTAGTCAGACGTGCTAACCACTACACCACTGAGGTTAGGTTAGATAGCTATTTAATTCAGCCTCTTATATGATGTAACATTAGTACTTAAATGTTACAAGTATTTTGAATTCCATAACACATTCAAAACAACTAATTTTGTTAGCATGTGAAGAAGAAAAAAACTTATATAAGCGTATTTACATATGTCCATCTGTATGAAAGATGTGTAGTATTTTTACTAATGTCCACCTGTATCGTCTGCTGGTGTTGATGTGTAATATATTTACTTACCATTTGCAATTCTTTGTATTCCATAAGTGAACTTTAACGAAGATAATGGCTGATGAGCTGAATGATGATGATGAATAGTGACACTAGTGTGTTCTGGTGGGAAAATGACTGTATTGGACAGCAGTTGTTGTGGTATTTATTTATTCATTTTTTCTCAGAAATTTCTTTCCAAAATTAGGGTGTGTCTGCCAAGATGCAGCTTCTTGTAAGCTGAAAAATATGGTAATTACATGTAACCGTAATCTATGAAATGCAGTGTACAGTATTACATGTGGTACGATGCAGAGTGATACAGTGAGGTAACAAGATTACAAAACATACTATTACTGATCATAAAAAAGGTGATTAAATGATACCCCGAACTAGGTAACTTTAGCCTTATAGTCCTGCTAGGGTTAACAAGACAGCTTTACCCTCTCACCAAGAAGCTGCCGTGAGCCAGGATTGAGTTTACAACCTTATGGTGATGAGTCGACCACTCCACCACAGAGCCACATGACTCCCTGATTGTGACTATACAACAATGACTGTAATTCAAAGTGGCTGATTGACCGACTGACTGCCTGATTGACTGACTGACTGCCTGATTGACTGACTGACTGCCTGATTGACTGTAGCTTTGTAGTACTGATTGTAACTAACTGTGTACTATTGGCTAATTGTGGTGCATGTAGAACTGAATGCAACTGTAGTACTGATTGTTGGAGTAAATGTACATCTTTAAGGAGAGTGGTGGATGAATTTTATAGTGTATGTAAGAGAAGAAAGGTGAAGGTGAATGTTGGTAAAAGTAAGGTGATGGTTTTTGAAAGGAGGGAAGTAGAGGTGGTTGACTTTAATATACCTTATGGGGTGAGTGTGCCAGCAGTAGGAAGGTGTGAGGTAGTGCTAGGACAGAAAATGGAGGAAGTGAAAGAGTTTAAGTATTTGTCAACAGTGCTATGCAAACGTGGAGAAATGGAAGGAGAAATAAGAGAGAGGGTTGTGAAAGGCAGATGTGTCATAGGATCACTTGCAAGGATTATGAGAGGAAGGAATGTGTCCATGGAGGTAAAGAGAGGGTTAAGGAACAGTATTCTCCTGCCAACACTGACGTATGGATCACAGACTTGGACATGGAATAGTTCACAGCAGTCAAGAGTGTGTGGTGTGGAAATGAGTTACCTGAGAGGAGCATGTGGCGTGACAAGATGGGAGGGTGAGAGCAATGAAAGTGTGTATGAAAGGTGTGGCATGGGACCTTGTGCACATAGAGTGAAGTGTGGTGTAGTGGAATGGGTGAAAAGAAATACTTTGAGGTGGTTTGGTCATATTGAGAGGAGAAAGAGTGAAGAGTTTCTAAAGAAAGTGTATGTGAGTGAAAGTGAGTGTCCTAGGAGGAGAGGAAGGCCAGTTGTAAGATAGAAGGATAGGGTAAAGGAGTACATGGAAGAGTTACAGATAAAAGGACGGGGAGAGATTAAATTATCAAGAAGGGAGTGTCTGGATAAGGAGAGATCCCATTCCATTAGGGGGACGTTACCGGAGGGAATGAGGCGTCAGAAAGTATAGTAGATAGATAGATGAAACTTTCTTATTCATTTAATTGGTTTCTTGTTATTCACTATTGTTATTCTATTAATCTTTGTATCTTGCATAAAAAATAATATCATCATTTATATTTTAGCAGAATTTGACTTCGTTGGATGATTGGTGTAATTCAATAGAATGTTAACAGAGATACAAGTAAGCCTCCAGAGCACACAGCCTTTGGACGTGGCTGATGCAGCTTAGGTTCAAGGGACACGTTCTCTGCCACAACCATCCACTAAAGTGAGTATGGTAGTGATTTTTTAGTGTGCTGATGTAGTGAGTGAGTGAGCGAGTGGGTGAGGTGTGCACTGGTGGATTGGATATACTGGGATAGAAAAGGATGAAAGAGATAATGAGAAGACTATATTAGAGTAATTTTAGAGATGAAAGAGTTAATGGCTTGATTATTTAAAGAGTAATTTAAAGGATGAAAGGAGTACCTTAGAGTGAATTTATTGATGGGAATAGTTAACAGGAGGAGTTCTTTAGAGTAGGAGTAGGCAGTAGACACCTGCCGCCCGGTGGAATACTCCAGGAGTGGTACTTACGGGGATGTAGTCAGTGCTGCAGACTGAGTGATTCCCTGCGTCCTCTCTTCCCGGTTCCCTTAGTGTCTCATTTACACAAGAGAGCAGCTGCAGCCTGCCTTCTAAAGACAACTTCTACAACGTACATAACATTACTACACCTTACACTTTTACACTCTCTTCAACTCAATTTCCTACTGTCTTCTCTACAGGCTCTGGCAACAAGCGGGATTTTTTTTTAACGTATTTTTGTTTTCCCTTAGCCAGTACCCTTTAAAAAAAAAAAAAAAACTCGTTTTCAAAGCCATTGCCGTTTTGGAGGGACTTTGGGACCAGATATTGTGGCCTGATGTTGTGATGGAGACTTTTTGGCCTCTACAGCCTCAGACTTCAGGCTTTGGTCCCACCAATTTTTGTTTGGCCTTTTCCTTTTTTCTAACTTATTGTTTCTTATATCTTTATTTGCTTACCTCCTGCTTTCCCCTTCTTTTCCTTAAGTGTGAGAGCCGTGCTGAGAGGATGAAACTCATGAAAGGCTAACTACAAATTTAGTCATGAACGGCCTGAGGGTGCCATGGGCACAGTGTACCCTATATTTCCCCCACTTACACTTGGCTCACTATGGACGATTATAAAATTCTAAACTAACAGGTGCATTGGGAAATGCACCTCAAAAAATTCGTCCCCCAGACTTCCCTGGCTTTGACAAGGATACGCCTCTGACAACGGCTCTGAAAACCTCCCTAACCGCCCACTTATCAGCTCCTTCATGCCTTCCACCTCCCAAACTGAAGCTGTGCTCACCCTCAAAGACCTTGATAGGAAACCTTTCCCAGTGTCCTCTGATACCCAACTCAACACTCGTACTGGTACTGTTCTCATACCCAATGAACTCTACCCAGTGGGCGTCAGTTGACCTGACTGTTCTTCTGACCTTTTTGAACTGATTGCAGACCAACATGATACTGCTCATGTGTCCTGCTTTACCATTAATCCTCGTGGCTGTCGCAAATATCCAGTAAATATTGTAAAAATTACATTCAAAGATCTTCCAGACAGTGTATACATAGGAGGAGCCTTCTATAAGGTTAAACTTTACATTCTTCCCCCACGTCAGCACCAAAACTGCTGGAGATTTGGACATCCATCAAAATACTGTAGATCCACTGCATGTTGCCCTCTCTGTGCCTCACCTGGCCATACCCGTACAAACTGTTCTTCAACAATACACATTTGTGCAAACTGCATCCAAGAACATGTTTTCTTCCGAGACTGTCCTGTTTACAAATGTGAATCCGAGGTTGCTGCCCTCCACTTCAAACATGACCTAACACTCAAAGAAGCTAGACAAGAAGCCCGTCTCTGTGGCTTCCAACAGGTTCCTCTCTCAGCATATCTCCATTAACAACCCACAGACCACATCCAGTACTACCTTTCCCTCTACTACATCCCATCCTCCTTCATCCACTAACACCTCTTCCTCTGCTATCACCCTCCCTTCATCCCCATCTCTTGCCTTTTCACCTTTCACTTCTCTCAACTCCATGTAGTTATTTCATGGTCAGTGACTAATAATTTTTTTTCCAAAACCATCTACTGATTCTACTTCATCCTTAATTACTAAAACTTCTTCCCTAAAGCCTCCTGACAAGAAAACTTTTACTCCCAATGTCTTCTCTCCTTCCCCTAGTGAGATCATCTCTGATATTTAAGCCTTTATAGCAAGACTTTTCATTGATGCCTCACTTCCCTTCCTTTTCTATCCTCTATCTCATCACATTCAACTTCAGATAACATCCTGTGTTCCAGAAGTGCATCCCCCACCCAGTGACCTTCCCTCCACTGCCCTATCTTCCCGTCTACCTTTCCTTCCCCCTATTTCCCTCCCATTACTTCAGCTTTATCTACCACATCATTTCTTCTTGACTATCCTTTACCTCCTGGATTCACTTGTTATTCCGTTATATAATTCATCCTCTCCCCAAGACCCCTCCTGTCCAAGTATTGCCCTTACTGAATGGTGCTGGAGTACCAACATTGATTAAGTAAATAAGGCTGACAAGCCTTTCAGATCGGAGAGAGAGTCTGTTGAGTTAGTTGAAGGTCGATGATGAAATATCAAATAAATGAAATATGTAAACAGGTTTAATATAAATATACATTTTAACTTCCAAATGCTTACAGCAATACAAAACTCTCTACAGAAGGATACCAGACAGGCTTCATTTAAAAGTAATTATCACACACCATAAACAGTACAATCCCGATCATACAAAGTTTGTTATTCATTTTATAAATACCATCACCCTCTTCATCAACACAAACATGCTATGTAATGTTTGTTGATTTGCATCAAGTGTATTGCTGCTCAACTTTATTGTCATTTCAGCAGAGCATCAACAATATTTTATATTTCACAGACACCCATGATGAAAGATGAGTTAAATTACAAACTGTTGTTACAATCCATTCAATGAAACATTGGAAGTAGCTGTCTAAAGAAAATGACAACCAATCACAGACCACAGAACAAACTCCCTAGAATTGGATACAACATTGCTTCAAATGTGAACATGACAACTTTTCTAAACTAACCCGTCAAGTGCCTCTTTTTGAAGTGTTTGTTGTTGTTGGTGTTGGTGTAGGCTGAAGGCCACACTTGCAACAGTATACAGAACTGGGAAGCACAGTTGTCTGCTAACTGTGATGTGTATTGTGAGTTACTTTAGCAGTAGCGGCAGTGCTGGTTGTATTAACAATATTATAAGGTGGCATTAGAAAGTATTGGGTTGTAATTGTAGTTGTAATAGTATTGTGAGTAATACATGCTAGTGGACCGTAATTTAGTAGTAGTAATGAACACAGCATAGAAAGGTTCATACCTGGTACATTACCTTTGTGGGTGTGATCACATCCATGTCAGTTTGTTGTGTTGTGTACTAGCAATCAAAGCATGTTGGCAGAAATAACGTCTAAGGAAGTAATGGTCCCACGTGTTTGGTGATCAAGCCACTAAATTTCATTCCAAGACACACACACTGCACTAAATCAATTAATCTTTCGGATACATTTTTCACATCAGCAAAGATAAGTTCAAACAATAGAAGGCACTTTCGGAAACTTTCACTCTTATTCATCATCAAAATCTTCATCTACACCTTCGTCCACAAGACTAAACTCTATCGTTCCCTTGTGCGAGTCTTGCTTCTCTGATCCACTACTGGAGGAAGACGCATCCTTGCTCACCTAGAATAGAGAACAAATATTCAAGTTAATGCCATTCAATAACTACATTCAGAACTAGTGTGTGGTGCATATACAGTGTGTGTGTGTGTGTGTTGTGCATGAGAGAGAGAGAGAGAGAGAGAGAGGGGGGGAAGAGAGAGAGAGAGAGAGAGAGAGGGGAGAGAGAGAGAGAGAGAGGGGAGGGGAGAGAGAGAGAGAGAGAGGGGGGGAGAGAGAGAGAGAGGGGGGGAGAGAGAGAGAGAGGGGGGGAAAAGAGAGAGAGGGGGGGGAAAAGAGAGAGAGAGAGAGAGAGAGAGAATCATTGTGTGCGGCATTGACACACAACATACAGTTGTTACACAGGAACATTGGAAGCCAGACAAGAGCACCTCTTCCAACCACTCCAGATGGGGAGACTGGTGCCCCATCAGCCACTCCCACCACCACTCCACTGCTGCAACAAACTCACTCGTTCCTGCTCCCCCTGCTGCCCTCCACTCACCCACCTTCCCTCAGCTGCCCTACAACACCCCTAACAGTGTTGTCTACTCCTACCAGCATTAAGATGAGATATGGCGCCTCATAGCCTCAAAACGTCTGTCTGTCTGTCCCCAGGAACAGAGGTGACATTGTGGTGGCCATTGAGACGTTCTTAAACAACACATGCATCACAACGTGCAACAGAATCCCAGGCTATGGCTACTGGGCGAGGCGGGACCATACCAGTGGTCAGGGAGGGTATGTGACTGTGTGATACTGGAAGGGCCTGCATCTACAACACCTATCTGTCCTGGCTCCAGGGGAGATGCAGGCCATGTTCTTTCACCTTCTCCTCACTGTCAAGACTGCTGTGCTACTCTGTGCTCTCTACATGACCCCATGAGGCAGCATACCCTTAACCTTCCTCACAGGTCAGCTGGATGCCATCATGGCCACACATGACTGCCGGAACACAGTTATCTTGGGTGATCTTAACCAGCACCTAGTGTACAAGGCCTTCACAGAACTGACAGTGGTCCACGGGCTCACCAACCACGTCACCTTTGCCACACACATACATTGAGCCTAACTAGACCCAGTCCTTACCGACTTGTACTGTTTATATTATCCAGTTTGCTTTTTGAAATGATGAATAGTATTTGTTGCATTGATCACATGTTGGGTCTGGACAGAGGATAGTATTGCTGAATGTTGCCACATTCTGGTTTACATCCCCAGCAAGTGTGGAAGTCCAGTTAGTAACAGCCATTGCCCGTTTATCATTCACCAGTCCACTCGGTCCCAAAGCCAGATGGTCCGCGGGCTCCCTTCCTCATGAGCAGTGTTTAGCCCCAGTTCACAGAAGACAGCATTGTGGTCAGAGCTGGTGACTGTGTTCAGCTGGTAGCATTGCACCGAGTCACTGGGGAGGTCTGATGCAGAAGTAATTAATGCAACAAATACTATTCATCATTTCAAAAAGCAAACTGGATAATATAAACTGTACAAGTCGGTGAGGACTGGGTCTAGTTAGGCTCAATGTATGTGTGTGGCAAAGGTGACGTGGTTGGTGAGCCCGTGGACCACTGTCAGTTCTGTGAAGGCCTTGTACACTAGGTGCTGGTTAAGATCACCCAAGATAACTGTGTTCCGGCAGTCATGTGTGGCCATGATGGCATCCAGCTGACCTGTGAGGAAGGTTAAGGGTGTGCTGTCTTGCACAGTGAGGAGAAGGTGAAAGAACATGGCCTGCATCTCCCCTGGAGCCAGGACAGATAGGTGTTGTAGATGCAGGCCCTTCCAGTATCACACAGTCACATACCCTCCCTGACCACTGGTATGGTCCCGCCTCGCCCAGTAGCCATAGCCTGGGATTCTGTTGCACGTTGTGATGCATGTGTTATTTAAGAACGTCTCAACGGCTACCACAATGTCACCTCTGTTCCTGGGGACAGACAGACAGACGTTTTGAGGCTATGAGGCGCCATATCTCATCTTAATGCTGGTAGGAGTAGACAACACTGTTAGGGGTGTTGTAGGGCAGCTGAGGGAAGGTGGGTGAGTGGAGGGCAGCAGGGGGAGCAGGAACGAGTGAGTTTGTTGCAGCAGTGGAGTGGTGGTGGGAGTGGCTGATGGGGCACCAGTCTCACCATCTGGAGTGGTTGTAAGAGGTGCTCTTGTCTGGCTTCCAATGTTCCTGTGTAACAACTGTATGTTGTGTGTCAATGCCGCACACAATGATCTCTTCTCTTCCCTCACTTTCTCTCTTCTTTCTTCCCTCACTTTTTTTCTCTCATTTATTATATTTAATCACATGTATATTCTTTCATTATATCATGTATTTCGGGGGTTATTGGGAGAAAAAGGGTAAATCTTAAGAGTCCCGGAGTACATTAACGAATTTTCCATTGGTTATTAACTTCCAAAGGTGTGCAAAGGGTGCAGACTGCATTAATCACACCCTTGGGAGGCCAACTGTACTGCTCCATCTCGCTGATGTCTGTTGTCAGTGTTAATTCATACATACTCATTAGACATTTTGTCTCCATTACATTTAATCTCTTCCTCTGTTACTGCCATACTCCATGTTTCAGGCCATACAGTACAGTGGGCACAGCTACTCCTTCATACAACCTTCTCTTTACATTCATTCTCATTGCTCTACAACTAAACACCTTCATGCCTCCCAAGTCCCAACACCTTTTCTACATCATTGATCCTTGACTTCACCTCTTCATAATCACTACAATACACACCATCAAGCCTAAGATGACACATGTACAAGGAGAGTGTGGCGGTAATGTTTGTCAAATCCCACCTGGTTGACTCACCTGCACACCATCAGTTGGGAGTTGAAGTTTGAACAGTCCCAGGTTGTTGGCGTGCTGCAGCAGCGGACACACGATGGACGTCTCCACTCCCAGCACGTACTCACAGGTGTGGGGTTCAAGCAGGTACAACGCCACCGAACTTGGGCTGCAATGCATTCATTTATTTTGTAATGCGTGCCTGAGATCCATTCACAAGTTTCAAGATAAAGAGCATCACATTCTGTATCCAACTCACCTGTTTGACTCTTTACACTTGAGCTTCACCTCCACTTGCCGAGGCTGCCCAGTAACATCACATGTCGTACCACCAGAGTACAAGTGGGACACCTGCTTCCTGCCTGACTTGTACGACTTCTCTGGATTCTGAAACACATTTTGTTGAGTTGACAAAGAACCTACCACATGCTCAGCTAATAACTCAGAGAATCCAATGCTGTCTAAATCAACCATTACTTCTCACTCACACATACAAACCATAATTGTCTTTCTATCTATCCAACTAATATAAATTTGTCTATCTATTTCAGTTCATGTCTGCATGTGAGTTGTTTTCACATATAACATAGTTTTATATCTGTATATACTATCTCATTCCAGTTTGTCACTCATTGCCACACACCATAATATTCTCCATCCTTACATCCACTGATCTTTGGATTGTACCTTATTCTCTCTTTCAATGTATTCTAAAGAGGTTACCAAGAAACAAATATACTTACATGCATGCATGAACACATAATGAAAATGATTTCACCAGCCTCTTAAAACATTCCAATCCTTCCATGAAGTGGGCTTATTTTTCTCTATTTCTTTTCATTGTTTTGCCTAACTATCCACTCCTGCCTCGTTGCCAAGCCTTCCTGTCCCTGTCTAAACTTGACACATATAGATAGGGAGACAAGACCACACTTGTGTAGCTGAGGCCCTGTATACTACAACTAGGCAAACACACATTCCTATCATGGTAACATGATTACTGTTACAGTAATCCTTTAATCCTTTGAATAAAGTGTTGATCTCTCCTTACCCTTGCTATCCATTTCTTGTGTTCCTCTAAGTTGAAGTATCCGAGCAGGACGGTGGTCCTGGATCCATCCCGTTCCTCGTGGTATTGTTCCACCTTGCGGCCGTGGCAGAACTCATACTTCCACCAGCCGCTGCCCTGCACAATAACGAGCCATTATACAAAGTCTTTAAATTTTGCATCTAAATTCAATCCACATATTTTGAATATATGTAAACTGCCTATTAAAGGTGAAAAGCCATGATTTACACTGCAACACTGCTGTTCTTTAGTTAACCTCAAAGTAATACTTTTATTTATGACGGAATTTTTTTTTTTTTTTTTTTTTTTTAATTTACCTGTTTTCAAGTATATTGTTGCAACAAAATTCCTGAGTTTTGCTACATGAATATTAGGCAAATACTGTCTAGCTAAAATCTCAAAGTACTACTTTCAGTTATATAACAATGTTAACAGTATAATACAATGCAAGTATTGCGTGAGTGCTGAAATAGATCCTATAACATGGGGGGGGGTGGGGGGGGGGGGGGGGGAGAGAAGAAGAAAAAAAGAAAAAAAAAAAAAAAAAAAAAAAAAAAACTCTAAAGATTCCCTGAATTTTTTTTAGAAGTTAATAAAGAAAGAGGAGGAGTAAAGGATGTCAATGTGAGTTAAAAGAGAGTACGGAGTATGTGTAAGTGGTAAAGAGGAGGTGAAAGAAGTATGGAAGAATCACTTTGAATGTTTAATGAATGAGAAGACAGAAAGGGAAGCAATAGTGTCCAGCATGGGTGTGGAAGTGAGTGGAAAGCATGTGTGTGTGTGTGTGTGTGTGTGTGTGTGTGTGTGTGAAGAAAGAAACTTATAAAAATGAAATAAAGAAAACCATAGACAAACTTCAGAGTGGCAAAGCTGCAAGCATGGATGGAATAACTGCAGAAATGTTAAAAAATGGAGAAGAAACAGTAGTGGAATGAATGTGTCTGATATGTGACCTTGCATGGAGATAAAAAAGTACCAGATGAATGAAAGAATGCAATTATTGTACCACTGCATAAAGGTAAAGGTTGTAAAGATGAATGTAATAATTATAGAGTGATAAATTTGCTTAATGTGCCAAGGAAAAGTGTTTTGAGAGAGTGTTGACGGAGATACTGATGGAAATAAGTAAAGGGAAGGTTATAGGTGCACACAAGTATTAATGAAGGTTATAGGTGCACACAAGTATTAATGAAGGTTATAGGTGCACACAAGTATTAATGAAGGTTATAGGTGCACACAAGTATTATTAATGAAGGTTATAGGTGCACACAAGTATTATTAATGAAGGTTATAGGTGCACACAAGTATTATTAATGAAGGTTATAGGTGCACACAAGTATTAATGAAGGTTATAGGTGCACACAAGTATTATTAATGAAGGTTATAGGTGCACACAAGTATTATTAATGAAGGTTATAGGTGCACACAAGTATTATTAATGAAGGTTATAGGTGCACACAAGTATTATTAATGAAGGTTATAGGTGCACACAAGTATTAATGAAGGTTATAGGTGCACACAAGTATTATTAATGAAGGTTATAGATGCACACAAGTATTATTAATGAAGGTTAAAGGTGCACACAAGTATTCTTAATGAAGGTTATAGGTGCACACAAGTATTATTAATGAAGGTTATAGGTGCACACAAGTATTATTAATGTGGTAGTGAGCTGAGGTTATACTCACACCATGAAGACAGTGTTCTCCATTAAGGAAGTCCTCCACAAGCTTCAGGTCAATGGTCGGCTGTGGGGGGAAGAGGGGCACTGGAGGCTTTTGCTCAGAGGTGGAAGAAGAAGAGGAGGAGGAGGAGGAGAAAGAGGAGAAAGAGGAGGAAGATGAGGTGCTTGTGGTGTGTTCCTCATCGTCATTCAGGACCTCCAGCTTGACAGAACCACTGGACGTATCACCGGTCAGCTGTGGGAAACACACCATACATTTAGTCTTGACTCTATCATTGTCCAGTTGATGCCGTCCACTTTTTGGGGTAATATATCTCCACCCATACAGGTATACCATCATATCTACAACTACTACTAACAGTATGCATAAACAGAAATACTGACAAATTCCTGTAAGTCTATTAGTACAACTGTCTTAAGTACGGGATAAGAGGAGATCCTAAGAGGGTAAGTGCATGACATTGAGGCCACTTGATGCTATAACATGACACAGTTAAGTTAAATAAATAAACCTGTTAAGTCCACCATGCCAGAACACAAGTCACTTTAACACTATTCTTTTTCTGTTAATAGCAGCACAATCAACTTAGTACAAACTTGATTCTTTCTGTTAAGTATTACACAGTTGTTAATAAGCTTGAAAACAGAACAATTTGTGAACTGGAATGCAACACCTGACAGAGAATAGGCTGATGGTGACACATTCTTTGATTTGGAATACATTGGAATGGTTCACACAGATGCAGCCTCACTAAGCATGAGTGAAGGATGTGCAGACAAGACATAACTTGCTTAATACAGGCTCTTCTAGGTGCACTCTTTCATTCTTTGCTTCTTCCTCATTTATAAGGACTTTTCTGTTGTCACACCTACTACTACTACTACTACTACTACTACTACTGATGACAAAAAGATAACACTGATAACATTGTATCTAGTGTCTCTTCTTGCACAACTTACATATCAAGAGGAAACGCAATATTTAGTGAATAGTGGTGTTAATGCAATTAGTTATAACACACACGTGGCTGTACTTAATCATAACATGCTTAATAAACACTCAATAGTTACGGGTGCCTAGGCTGCCTTCCATTCTTTGCCTCCACATTCCCACTCACTATTGCGTCACTGGACCTCAGCTTCAGACTCTCCGCTTCAATCTGTAGCAGGTTGCGGGGTCTTTTGGGGTTGCCCTCCATGGGTACACAGTGCAGGTTGGTCTGGGGAAGTTCCCGAGGCCTGGGGACAAGATGCACTGCTAATACTGGATTGTCTTCAGAGTGTCAAGAAATAGTATAGTTGTTTCTGGTGATGGAAATAGCCAAGATAGTATCAATAAAGTGTAGAAGAGCACATATATGTCTGTGTTTTTATGACCAGTACTGAGATGAAGGGTTTACTCAAGCTATCAACTTTCTATCCAGCAAAAACCACCAACAGTAACAATTGAAAACATGACACCAGATGAGGACACAATACCTCGTCCATACTACTGACTCTTGTAACCTTATTTCCCTTCTCAGTATCAGTGGATTATGAAGTTACCCTTGGGATCCAGGTACATACACAGCAAGGTGGTTAGCAATACTACAAAGTAATTTCTGTGAGATGAACTGTGAAAACAAGATGGTTCAATATGTTTACACTTAAATTTCCGTCTAATTTCCTTCAGACACCCAATAATTGTTACATGTGGCGCTACACTGGACAAAATCAGCCATATCAGGTGACATTAAGCACAGAGACATCAGACATTAACAACTACAAATGGTCAATGGCTCAATACAAGCCAGTGTAGCCATTACCAAGGGTGTCCTCATGCCTTTGTTAATGTCTGATGCACTTCAGTCCCTACACACACTCCCTCTGAGAAGACAGTTGTGACAAATCCCTCTAATGTTAACTCCATCTCTTGCCTCTATTTCTCCTACTGTCCTCTTTACAGGGTCTGGCGACAAGTGGGATTTTTTTTAACGTAATTTTATAGTCCCTTAGCCAGTGCCCTTTTAATGTATAATAAAAAAATAAAGACAAATAAATAAATGAAAACCATTGTCTTTCTGTTGATAACCCTTGCTTCTCATCCTCATCCTTTACTCTCTAGCTCATTCCATTATTGAATCCTCTCAGAACTGTTCCTTCTCTCATACCTAGTTGATCAATCTGATATATTTGTAACGTCTCAGTTAGCTTATTCAACTTAACCATTCCTTATAAAACGTTTTCCATTTACAATGATTACTGTATAACATGAGGTAAGTATTTATATAGAGAAGGATGATGATAAGCTGAAACTTGATAGAGTCCATTACATGATGAAGGTAGATGTAGTATTGGCGTCTCATTTCACTTGACAAACAAACGGAAGATGATGTAGAATAACAATGGAGATGATAAACAGAACAAAGCTGCATTATGAACACAGATTCCAAAACTTTACCTTGAAAGAATAAGGAAATCCAAACACAAGTTTAACATAAATAATGACACTTCAATGGATGGGACAAGAGATGATTTCAAGTGAGGAATGATGAATGAACAAGAGGATATGAGTACAAACTAAGGAATACTGCTACTTTAAAGAATGTAAAGATATTCAACTTTACGAATAAAAGCACTGACAATATTTGAATGGCATGGAGGCAGAGGCTGTACAAGCAAAGAACATCCACGAGATTTTGTTGGATTAAAAAAGACTTGAAGACAGGGCATGAACTTACTCAGATCTCACACACACACACACACACACACACACACACACACACACACACACACACACACACTCTCACACATACACACACACACACACACACACACACACACCTGTATAGAGGGTGCTGGCAGAGGTAAGGTGAGAGGATGATAATCTCATACTCGCAGGTGTACGTTTCCTTGATACTGTAAATGTCATGTCGGCCTTGCTCATAGCAGACAAAGAGTACATGACTAGCGCGTGGCTGCCCGGTGAGGTCACAGATGGAGCCGTGTGTGTAGTTGATCATGTAGTAAGGTGTGTCTGTCCCCTCGATCTTAGTGGTGGGAATGTTGGTGCTGAGAGGAATATCTTGTGTTTCAGCTTCTGCTTGTTCACCTGTAGAAGGAAGGATGAATGCATGATACAAGTAAATATCATGACTGAAGGAAGAAGGAAAATTGAGGACTGGAGGCAAGGTTAAATTTCCAGGGAGTCAACATCAAAATTTAAACGAATCTTAATTTAGGTGCAAAAGTCATACAGTTTATCTTTCTTTCCTAAAATTCTATAGCGAGTAATAAGTATTTCATTAAGAGAGTGTGATAGATGTATGTTGGTGCACGTTACATAACCTCACTAACTCGAGTACCAATCAACACATGACCTACTGAGTGCGGCGAGACTTTCCTCCGAGAATGTTCCGAGGGTGAACTCGAGAAGGCGGGTGTTCTTGCCTTCCCGCTCCTCCCTGTACTGCTTGATGTGGCGGCCGTGACACAGCTCGTACGTCCAGTAAGACTCAAGCTGTGCACGGCAGGGAACAAGGAATTACACTCTACTCATTCTGCTGCCTGAGGAGGAATGACACTCAGCTCATTCTGTTGTAATTGTACTTTTCAATTGCTTAAAATAGAATAGTAATTGTGTGGTTGATTAACTTATATGTAACTGTGATAATTCTTGTGACTGTTTGTACTTTTAGTTTGCTATGCTGTAGTAGAAAATTTTAGGGATTTTTAACAACTTCTTTTACTTTTTAGTCAAATATTCTAATATGTAGTTCTAGCCAAAAAGAATTTCAGTTTGTAAACCTTGACATGTTGCAAATTGCCAATAAAGTGATCTTATCTTATCTTGTAATATATTAGTATTAGTTCAGTTATTTAGTGTATTTTGTATATGTATTTTTTCTATATGCTATCCAAGAGGGATGGGAACTTAGATTTTGTGTTGGTGTACGTCTTGTAATGAAGTTATAAAGAGTTATATGAAAACTTTCTTTTAAGATCCTCATATGAAAAGAGAGAGAGAGAGAGAGAGAGAGAGAGAGAGAGAGAGAGAGAGAGAGAGAGAGAGAGAGAGAGAGAGAGAGAGAGAGAGAGAGAGAGAGAGAGAGAGAGAGAGAGAGAGAGAGAGAGAATAAAAAGATTTAAGTATTTCCTGCATCAAAAAGCTAAGCTAGCCAAATCATAACTTTGAATGTGTTAGAAGAGCTAGTAGACCAGCAGGAAGTGTACCCACAACCCACCACCGGGGACACCAGCGCACTACATGGTAAGGTAGACTCGGATTGAGATAATGTGTGCTGTGAGTCCCCATCCTGACAAAACTGTTGGACGTTTGGCAGACAACACACCACTTGAAAGACTCACTCCCTCCCTCTCTCATCCAGCAACAACAGTACTAACAACAACAACAACAACAACAACAACAACGTCTACTCTAATATTCCTGCATTTACCTCCCTCACAAGACATCAATACGTTATCTCAATAATAATAATAAAGTAAATAAAAAAGAAACTAAAAAATTGACTAATTGAATAAATACATAAATAAATATATATGATAACAAGAATCGTGAGTGAGATATGTTAAAAAAAATTAAAATCCAATTAATCAAGTCTACGTGGAAGAAAAACAGAAGATTAAGTTTGAGAGATTCTTGCGTGGCAGTATTGATGTGGAGGAGAAAACTGTATTGATGTGGAGGAGAAAACTGTATTGATGTGGAGGAGAAAACTGTATTGATGTGGAGGAGAAAGCTGTATTGAAGTGGAGGAGAAAGCTGTATTGATGTGGAGGAGAAAACTGTATTGATGTGGAGGAGAAAACTGTATTGATGTGGAGGAGTAAGCTGTATTGATGTGGAGGAGAAAGCTGTATTGATGTGGAGGAGAAAACTGTATTGATGTGGAGGAGAAAGCTGTATTGATGTGGAGGAGAAAGCTGTATTGATGTGGAGGAGAAAGCTGTATTGATGTGGAGAAAACTGACCCGTAAGTTACATGATTGCTTCTTGAACAGCGGCATCAGGAGGGCGAGGGGGCTGAGTCCTCTGTAACCTTCATGTATGTCCTGCAGAGTATTTCCAAGTGGTAATATTAGGTGATGCTTCAGACACTTCTATTTGACAACTCACTTTATACACACACAAAATAACACACACTATGCCAGCCTGTAACTGTAACTTGTATTGAACTCTCATTGGTTAATTTATATAAAAATGTTATGCCTTGTCTGGTTATAAAGCAATACAGGAATTGAGAGAACATCAAGAAAATTAAACAGATAAATAAACAAATGAAAATGTTGATTCAAAAATATTCAAGTGATGAAATGAGTAAGATATATAATTCAAAACATAAATATAATACTAAAAATGTTCCTCATTGGTCTATATTCAATGGGTACAGAAAAGACAATTACATGATATCTCTGGTCTTAAGAAATAAATACTTATAATAAATAGAATAACAAGTTGATGGTATTACCTAACTATTTGTTCAAGTCTAAAGCATTTTGATTATATATATGTATAAGCAATCAGAGCACTACTAATTCAACTTTACTAATACATATCTATTGCATTTTTCACACCATTTTCAACTACATTCTTCCTCTATATTGGTTTAGTTTTTTTACAACTTTACAGAACAGTATTAGTATTATTTTTAGTCTCACATCTAAAGCCACACTAACTAAGGTATTTATGAGTACTTCTGACACTCTTAAGTATTGTCCTAATTATTTGAAGGAGATTGTTCCTTCAGTACATTAAAATAACACAGAGTAAGGAGGTTTAGGCAGTAATGACATGATAGAAAGATATACACACATACAGCTAGTGACAGGAAAAGGTTTATGCAAGTAGAAAATATATAAAAAGATCAATGTGAAAGCTACAGGTTGACTATCAATAATCCGGTATGAGCAAACACCTAATTCTGGTTACAGCTCCATCAAAACAAACATAAACAGCGCCTCCTGAAAACAGTGATGCGCCAACTCGGGAAATTTGAAACTGCGGTCTGAAATTCACTCCGGAAAACTGATGGAACCGGAATATTGATAGGCAACCTGTATGTAAGGGAGAAACACCCTACCCACCAGTCTTTACGGTGGGAAGGAGACTCACACTCGTCTGTCTGAGGAACACAATGAAATACAACTTGTCTTGAACCCTTACCATGTTGTTACCATACTGGATCGGCACCAAACACTCGTATCTTTCATTCATGGAGCTTGTCATCACCAGCTTCTCATAGTTGGGTAAGTCCTGAGGAAAGAATATGTAGTCATCAATGTAGGTTCTATATATTCCAACTTCATTTTGATTTCATTCTGGACAACAACACACAACTCCCAGCGGCTAACATATATATGCTTACATTTATACTTGTAACTTAGACTATTGGTGTGTTGGTATGCTTGGGTAATTATGTGTATCTCTGGTGAAAGAAACTCATTTTTTTCTGGTAAGTGTTGTTGCTGCTGTAATTAGTTATGTCATTAGCATTGCAATTTTTTTCTTTCTTATCTTCAACCTAGCATAGCCAAATGAAACCTAACGTAACCTCTTCTGCAAAATTAAATGAAAGGACAGTAATTGAAATATCGCAAAACTTAATAAAGACCTTTTCTAGCCTGTTCTAACCTATCGTAGCCTACATTACAATTTTCTGTGATAGGTTAAGTCAGGTTACAGAAAGGGTATTGTCATGTAACACAACATATGGCATATTATAAATTCTTACTTATTGCGTTGTGTAAATCTCGTCATTCTGAGCATTTTTAATATTGAACAGAATCATAATGGTGAACTTAGATCATTTAACACTTTAACGACGTGAGTCTGATAACCTTCCACTCTGTCAGGAAGTGAAGTGTTGTAGGTTAGGTTGGCTCAGGTTACGAAAGGTCAATTTTGGTTAATTAAAAAAAAAAAAAAAAAGTAAAAACGGACTTGCAGAGATGAGTGACTGGCCAACACAAGGTAAAGGTAGATGGGATACAGGATTCTGTAATTTTATCATATAAGCTTCAGTATATTAGTTTTAGTTTCAGTTTGATTAGTTTCAGTTTCAGTTTGATTAGCTTCAGTTTCAGTTTGATTAGCTTCAGCTTCAGTTTGATTAGTTTTAGTTTCAGTTTCAGTTTGATTAGCTTCAGTTTCAGTTTGATTAGCTTCAGTTTCAGTTTGATTAGCTTCAGTTTCAGTTTGATTAGCTTCAGTTTCAGTTTGATTAGCTTCAGTTTCAGTTTGATTAGTTTTAGTTTCAGTTTGACAAGTTTCAAATAAAGTTGTCACAAGTCAGGGCACACTCGTCTCAGTGATGCAGTTCTATTACCTAGAATAATAAGGTGAGTTTTGTCTAGTTGAACGCACATTGATACCTTCACAAATGTTCACTACAACATGATTCTTGTGCAGTATGAAACTATTAGATTGATTGGCTAATATTAAGATAACATTAGCGTCTTCTCCCGAAGTTAATACTTACATGTCAGGTAGAAATAAGGTTACAAAATATCATGCAATGTATATCAACTTCCGGAATCTTGTTAAAGCAAAATAGTCCGTGCCTCAAAATTAGTAGGCTAACCTTATCTCAATATAATCCGATTGGTTTAAAAAAAAATTTTATTATCACATCTTGAATATACTAACCAAGAATGGTGATGAAATATATAGAAGGACTGGAAAATGTACAGTGGCAAGCAAGTAAATTGGAACCAAACTTAAAGAACTTTGGGTATGAAGACAGGCTAAGGAGATAACATTAGCGTCTTCTCCCGAGGTTAATACTTACATGTCATATATCTGGTTATAGCCACGCAGGGTTAGGTTAGGTTATTTTAGCTTAGAGCCTCAAAATTAGTACCCTAACCATATCTCCATTTTTTCCTACAGGCTAACCTTATCTCCATTTTACCCGCCAAGGAAACTACAGCTTCTAATACTTGTGTACTGAACACCTCGCCTCAAAGTTTGTTAGGACATATTTGTGATGCGAGAAAATCTTACAACTAGACTCAAAAAAATATTCAAGGGAAGATTAAGGTAAAAAGAAAAGAAATGTATTTAGAGCCACTAACATACACCTGGAATTTCTTTCCCTTGCATGTCATTAACCTTAGAAAACTATCTTGAGTGTGGAAAGACCAGGATTAATTGTATACTTTTCAAGCTAACAGAATGTGATGTTAGCAATATGTTAGTTTAACCAAAACACTCAACACCAGTTACACACACACACACACACACACACACACACACACACGACATAAATGATGCAGGCAAGATCATGGAGTTTAAAGACAAGTTAGATAATAGTAGACATTGAGACAGTCACTACTTCGTAAACACACACACACACACTTACCAGTAGGCCAGCATCTCCGCCTCCCCAGTTGAGTCTAAACAGTATAGCATCATCCAGACCCTTGATTTGGTTGGCAGTGACCACAGTGGGCGTGAGAACCAGCAGGACACAGAGCCACAGTGCTAGGGCGCCGCGACACCATCCTATCACCTCCCTCAACACCATCATCACCTGGCCATCACCAACACCAACAACACCAACACCTGCCTCGTCTGAACCTGGGGACGGTACTGCCATTACCTTACACAACACACACTACTATTAGACACTGGCACCGTGTTTCAAGGGTGTGGTGGGCGTGATAGTGCCTTGAAGTGTGAATAAGCAGCCATGGTGAAGGCAAGGTAAGGCGAGGTAAGGGAAGGTAGGCGGTGGCAGCAGCAGCGAGTACCAGAGTGACACGACGATGTAGATGACGTCACAGTGTTATTACTAGGGAAGGAAGGAAGTAATGTGCATGTATTACCTCACATCAACTACAGGTATCACAGCCTCATAACTTTATCTGTGTGAGTGTATAACTATAATCATAAAAAAGTGGTTAAATAATCCCCCTGAACTTGGTAAATTATAGACCATATACATAGTTCTGGTTGACGAGAGAGCTGCCTTTCGCACCTATTATAAGTTAGACCAGAGCCACTCAACTCCTTAACCAACATTAATCATAAGTTAACTACTAATGTAACTACGTAAACTACCATATGTTAACCCTTTTTATAACTGCATTCATTACTAATTGATGTTTCTAGGATGACAGTAAAAGGTGATCCACTGAAAACCACCATGAATTAATTACTGTAGCTACTGTTCAATCTGTCTACCAGTAAGTTTTTTTTTTCGTGCTTCAAGATGTAGCAAGGTACAGGACGTGTTGAGAACAGAGCTCATATTTGATGTTGTCCTGAAAATGTTGCGTAATGTTATCGTATATTCTGCATACCCAGCTGTGTCATTCACCATGGTATTGAAGATCACGCGCTGGACTCGTGATCGCCAGCCTTTATCCTCCGGGAGAGAAATTACAGCTCATTATAGCCCGATCTATTGGTAAGGCTGTGACCTTTCACACACACACACACACACACACACACACACACACACACACAAAGATTGGTCACTATGAGCTCTGAGCTCTTTCCATAGGGGGACGGCCGGCTGTCTCGAGAGAGACCAGCAGCAGACTGTGACAGTGAATACACACCATCACATCCTCTTGTCGAAGGAGGACAGTAAATACTTGGTCATCAGTGAACCTTTGCATCTTGAACGAGGCAAGAACTCTAACCTACCGAGTGACAGGCCGAGACGTTATCACTGAGCTACCGGGCAAGGTGTGTGTGTGTGTGTGATGATTACGCAGTACACCTCAAGGGAGATAACACACACTAGAAGAGGAGGATTCTCTCTCTCTCTCTCTCTCTCTCTCTCTCTCTCTCTCTCTCTCTCTCTCTCTCTCTCTCTCTCTCTCTCTCTCTCTCTCTGAGCGTAATAAATTGATAAACAAAAAAATCTCTCTCTCTCTCTCTCTTTAAGTTACATTTAGATATAATTCGTTAAAACATGAGAGAGAGAGAGAGAGAGAGAGAGAGAGAGAGAGAGAGAGAGAGAGAGAGAGAGAGAGAGAGAGAGAGAGAGAGAGAGAGAGAGAGAGAGAGAGTCACTATCAAACGTCATTAGTTGCTATACTTCACGTCTGTCCACCTGTAACAATATGATAACAATAACAATAATATCTCAGAGGAAGACTAAAGGTTTGTACAAGGTCAATAGAAAAGCCACCTATTAACATTCTTTGGGTTTCAAACGAGTGAGTGAAGGAGTTAATATTAATAAAGCAAGCGCCAGACATCAAAGGTCATATAGCGCGTCTCTCACACTTTAGGGAAAAAAAAGGGGATTGTGGGAAGTATAAAAAAAAATTAAAATAAAAAGACATGAAACAAGGATAAAGTTTGAAAAAAAAAAAAGGCCAAGCGAAAATTAATTGGACCAGAGTCTCAGCGTGCGTGGGGATGATTATTCTGAGTCTGTTTTCTTGGACAAGGAGTGGCCGTTACGAAGTTTATTGTGGCACAGTCCTTGAAGAGCAGTGATGGCAGGTTAGCGTTAATGTTTCTTTAGTTATACTCGCAAGAGCGGTGGCAGCATGGTACATACATGGACTGATATTCTCGCGGCAAACACTAATAACACATACATCGGTAATTTTACCAGTTCTTTACGGTTTTCAGCACATATCTACTTCTCGATATAACCAACCACCCCTACTTACCTTTGTGGACCTTCCGACATCACTGGGAAACCGTAATGTGAGGCAAAATCTAAGAAAAAATATAAATATGCCGCAAGATAGCCGCCACCAACACGAATAAACTCACTGTTGTTCGGCGGAATCATCACTAGTTCACAACTCGGTTCTAGGTTTCGAGTATGGGCGCTAATTTGAACGCCTCTGATCACGGGAACCCCTGAACTGAAAACAGATCTGCATTAATGAAAAAAGGTCTGTAGAAGGTTGGTTATAAAACGCCTGACGACTTTATTAGGAACCTTTCCTTAATTAGTTCATCAGGTACAGTTTTAGATGCATTCCTGCTTGCCTCGAATCTGCGGTCCAAGGTTAGACTGACTCGGGCAAATAACGGTTCATCCTCTTTGACAAACTGTTGCTAAATGGATAGGCTATATGAATTACTCTTTAAGAATGGTAAATTTTAATAATCTAGACGCCACAGTCCACACAAACAAACTCATAGGAGAATAATGATCCACCGTGAATACACCTCTCATTTATTAACACACAGCATCTTCATATAATAGCTCTTAAGAAAATATTATTGTGTTTGGATCACAGACTTGTTGATTACGTGGGAGACACAGGCAGAAGACAGCCCTGCGTTCACCAGAGAAAGGGTTCACCATAAGCTCGCGTTCTGGACCAATCATGATGCGTCCCTCACCTTCTGCCATGCTGTGATTGGTTGTGGCGGCGAGCATGAGGCCAACTGTTTCCTTGGTGAACACAGGGAAGGGCGTGAGCGAGACCCTATAGAGAGCTCCTGTATCTCAAGACCTCTATAGTGTCTCTAGGCGTGAGGGCAAGGCCAGCAGGGAAGACACGAGCTGCCGCCTTTAGAGACATCACTAAGTTGTTGTTATAATAATAAATAATAACAATACATTCACTGATGAGTTGTGAATGAAGGTGTTGTATGCTGGAACCACGATCGATCATCCGGTGCGGCTTTACAATATATCTATCATCACAATTTGAACTTAAGAAGGACACTACACAAGTAACAAAAACAAAAAAGAAAGAAATGCAGTTGATGCTAAACATTGCTTTGCTTTGGTTTTTTTCCCCAAAGCGATCACGTGAAGATTAAATCAACAACAAAAGTGACTAAAGAATCACCGAGCTAGGTAGATAAGACCATATAGCCCCACTAGGGTAAAGGAGAGAGCACTACCCCTCCCACCAAGAAGTTACCGTGAGCCAGAATCCAACTCGCAAATTTTCAGCCGCGAGCCGAGCACTGCACCACAGAGCCACTCAGCCCCCAAAATCAACAGCGAGTGGAGGGAACATGAAAGGGAGTAACACACACACACACACACACACACACACACACACACACACACACACACACACACACACACACACACACACACACAGACGCCGAGACAGTGCGCCACGACGCACAATCCTCCTCCGACAACTTGTGATCCGTTCAAGTCACAAGATCACCCAAAAGTCGAGTACGGAAACGACAATTTTTCAAAACTATTTGTTTTTTTCATTTTTCACTGCCCTTCTTAGTAAATATTCTGGGAAAACTTTCGACGCTCATGAATTGTAATTTTCTTCCATTACAACTTATGGTACGCGTTACCACCACAATTTTCTGGTTTGTTTGAGTTTGATCCAAGTCTAACTCAACTATTTAACTCTAACCTGACCTAAACTAAAAAAATATTGCTTCAGGCTATGGCAGGACAAGATAAAGCAATTGTGTTCAATGTAGAAAGAAAAAAATCAGAAATAGAAAGAATAGAAAATGTAGAGCGTGTGTCCACTACTTTGGGAACGACACACACAACAGCATCAGTGAGGTTGGAAAGAAACACTGCTTCCTCACACAACGAGTCAACGACCACAACGACCGCGCCTTCTTTGTTTCAATCTTTACACTTGTTACGCAAATTGAGATACATTATAAACTAAATATAAAAAAAACCTGACCTAATACCGCAATAGAAAACAAAGAGGAAGCTTTAGAAGTGTAATGACAAGAAACTCGTGGAAACTGGCGTCATTGTGCGTTTCGTGGAGAGAAAAAACAAAACAAAATACGATCGTATAATCATTAAAGCGTATCACCTCACCCAACCTGTCTCCTAATGACCACTGGCAGCCTGCAGTCCACACTCCCTGATGCGGTACATTACAATAGTGCCACACAATTGATCGCCCTTATCTCTTATAGTCTAGCGGCTAGCCCCCCAGTTCCTTATAATGCCTGGCAGTCCACACACTTACAGTTTGCAGTGTATTTGTTCCTCATTCACTCACTCACTCACTCCTGCCTGGCTGACTGGTCATAACTTGTACCTAATGTAAACCACAAGCTAACTCAACCAATCCAAGCTTTATGCGCGTGTGTAGTTCTTCTCTATCCAAGGTCTGATTTAGTAAATAATGAACTTCTTCCGACAATGTCACCGGTGTGTTTGTGTGTCTTTGTAAGCCTTACGAACACGAACACACACACACACACACACACACGCACACGCACACGCACACGCACATACGCACGCGCGCGCGCGCGCGCGCGCGCGCGCACACACACACACACACACACACACACACACACACACACACACACACACACACACTCTCTATTGGTAACTTTCAAAGTCGGTTTAAACAGCTTCACGATTAAATACTATATGAACACGAGTAAACTTGCAAACGGTAACACGAACGACGCCAGTCTTAGTACAGAGTGTGGCCAGAAATGACTGTGTCCCGTCCTGGCCACAAGGGTGAGAGTGTGCGTGTTTGTTGTCGCCAACACAACGTTATACATCCAATGCGTATATATGAATAACACTTGAGTTGGTCACTTTTCACTGCGGCCTCAACATAATATTATGTACTTTCTGTCCTCCCTCACCTCACCGGGTCTATTATAAACTCAGTCTCATTTCTTCCATATATAGAACCCAATCATCTGTTAGAGCCAGAAATAAATATTGTAATCTTTGTTAAGTCACATACTATACAGTTTCAACTTAGGTTAACATTTTGATATAGAATATAGCTTTTATTACATATATATATATATATATATATATATATATATATATATATATATATATATATATATATATATATATATAAATAACTACAATTTCATTTCATGTTACAGTTGTAGATATAGAATGTCTTTCTTTGTTACAACCACTTACAAAATCACATCTTCTGTTACAATCATATATATATATATATATATATATATATATATATATATATATATATATATATATATATATATATATATATATATATATATAATTTAATCTCAATAAAATAACACACTGGTCTCGCGATGAAAACAGTATAAATATAAGCGTATGTGATGACCTTTAAGTAGTAACATGGACATGGAATAATTACGTGTCAGTATTACAATCAGAGGTGCACCGGAACCAATACAATATTGTACACCATCAACCGGAATTGGACAGAATAAAAAAAAAATTAAACTGCAACATAAAATGAGAAAAAGTACATTCCTATTGGTGTTTGTGTGTAACCAAGTGGTATTGGTACAAGTTGTGTTCCTATACAGTAGTGCTGCCTTGTACCACACACCTTACTGACCTTGCTGAACGTCTACTCAGTACTTCACTTAATGAGAAAGAAGATAGTTCAAGGGAAGTTATTCTATTGTAGTGCTCGTCAACCATGTACCTGTCCTGTTCCCTGATGTGTACAGAAGCGAAACTGGTACACATATGACTGGAACTTTGTAATGTTCCTTCAAACACATTTCCTACTCGGCTGCTCTCTCACTGCAAACTTCACCGGACTCTTTTTCCCTCACTTTACACATTGGATTAAATTAAAACATCTCTGGTGGGTGTTCAGGAGACTACTGATATGCCAGTGTATGCACATATGTTACGCTTGTTATCATTAAACCTGCAGCTTCACACCACACATTTAATGACACGAAAACGATGATATTAAACACTCTGTCTGAACTTTCATTATCCTGAAGTTTTGGTCAAAATCAAAACTCTGTACATAAGGAATCATTTGTTGGAATTAAGTGTCCGATGCATCTCTGATTGCAACATTGTCAACATAGCTTCAGCCTTACACTTTTTACATTGTAATGGTCATACACGCCTTGTTTGCCTGAGTTATGCTGTTCAGTCACATAACAACCGTGGTATGTTTCACTTTATATCTTCATAGTTGAAGTTTCCCAGTAAGGTTTTCTTCAATATTCACATTGTCGCTGGATTTAAGAACACAAGGAATGGAAGTGCAGACCGCGAGTGTCCTGGAACCAACAAGAAGCAGAGTCCAACAATCTACACGAAAGAAAAAACACTACTTATTGATGCCGTCACACAGGCGTCACACCGTTTAGGTCGAGGAAAAAGTTGTCTTACGATTCCCCTCATCAGGTACATTTCAATCCTGTAATCGCGAAGAGACACCAAACATATCAACGCTGATTTATTACATCGACGGAGGCTTCATTTTGATTGATTAAAGTATGTATTTTTGCTTTAAGGAGCGTGGCTGTGGTAAGTACGGTAACGGTGCCATATAATTATCAAAAAAGTCCCCAAAAGGTTTTTAAAGACATTCCTAATCCTTGTCTCTGTCTCACTCACTCACTTCACCTGAGATATAAGATCAACTGAACCAGCGTGCAACACACAGATTCACTTCACACACAGTGGCTGCTGCACAAAGGAGTCTTACACATGAAATCACACACACACACACACACACACACACACACACACACACACACACACACACACACACACACACACACACACACACACACACACACACAC